>JAVJIF010021260.1:0-95925 GCA_038442645.1 Agave tequilana
CCCATCCCATATTTATTTTCTCTTCTCATTTTCTTTTCTTTTCCTCAGCCAAATCTCCAAATCCAAGCCCACTCTCTCATTCCTTTCTTCTCTTTTTTTTTTTCAAAAAAAGAGAGTCCAAGCCGAACAGAATCAAGCCTAGTCCATCTCTTCTTTCCCCATATATATTCTCACCTCTCCTTTAATCTCCTTCCTCTCTCATTAACCTAAACCCAACCCTAGAAAATAAAACTTCACAGCCGTCATTAGCCCGATCACCCTGCGACCTCCCTTTCATCTCCTTCTATCTCGGTCTGAGCATCACCTCCACAACCATGCCAACCCCCAGCGTGCACCCAACTCCTTCAAGCAACAACCAACGCCCCTCCGCCTCTACTATCGCGACATGCGCCATCATCTTAGCCTTCGACAACCACCACACGACCGGGCCTCCTTGCCCCCTCCCTCTCGCTTCACCCATCTCCTCGTTGAGGCCCTCGCACGCCACCCACACGTCGTTCCCTTTCCCTATTCTCCTCATGGACCCACATACCCATCTCCCTTCGCCCTCATCCCCGCGCACAGCAATGAACAGCTGAGCGTTGCCCGACTGCCTCCTCCTTGCATGATAATCACTCGCCCTCCTACGTACGCCAACTCCATCATCTCATCTCCACCCATCTATGTCGCCTGCGCCTCCTAAGGACCTCTCCCTCTCCTCCTTGCTTCACCCGCACCAGCTCCCCTTCCAAGCTGCGGCAACCAACCTACATGGCCAACACCCGAACACCTAACCACCACAACCCTCCACTAAACCTATCACCACCCAACAGCCTCCTATACCACCCCTCCTCGCTGGAGACCACCATGACAGCCCCTCGTCAACCTCTGCCGCATGGCCTTCTCGTCTCCATGCCACACGCAACCTTTCCCTACCATCACTGCATGACTAATCCATCTCCCTCCCACGTTCTCTCTTTCCTTCTCATTTTCTCTCTCTGGGTATCCCACAACAAACCCAAACCCAATTGAACCCAACCTGTTTGCATTCAGGTTCGTATTCGGGTCGATCTTGGCTGTTGGAAACTCGGTTCGGACAATTCTGGAGGCATTGGTGTTGTAGAGATTAGAGCTACGCATTCACAACATTTCATGTGAGTGTTTACGTTATTAGTTTGTTTTATTTGTCCTTAAATTGTATCATTTAATGTGAATGTTTTTCATTTTAAAGAGATATTATGATTTATTATGATTAAGATTTAATTTTGTTATTTATTTAATTAACATCATCTACTTAAATTATTTAATTAATTTACTAGTTTTTTTACAAAAATTGTTAAATTTTCAAGATTTAATTTTTTGTCCATGTGATTAAATAATTGTCATGTGCCGACATAACATTATTTTACCGTGACATCATGATACTGTTATATTGATATACATATTGTTTAATCAGTTATCCTCACTGTTATCGCAGTGTCCCAGTGTCCTAGGTAATAGGTATGAAAGTCTTGCTTTTCTTATTTAGTAATAGTTTAGATAGAAATTCAATTGGATTTCGAGGATAATTAAAATGGAATGTGGCTTCATTATAGATTGGATTTTTTACGCTTGAATCTGTCAGTGGATTATATTGGAGTAGAATCTGACTTGAATTTGGGGATCAGATCACAGTAGTTTGAATAGTGGATTTTATGGATTTACAATAGAGCAGTAGTCACGGATTATTATATTAGTAAAGTAGTTTAGTGATGATGGATCAGATATATCCTTGATGTCAAACGTATTTGGATTCAATATTTATCACTGAGGTATTAGTATTTCATTTAACATTATTTAATTATCTACACTTTGATTTGGATGTAGATGTGATAAATTTAGACTATAATCTGATTGGTTTTGAGGTTGACTAGTTGTAAAGAATCTTGAACTTTAACTCGATTTACTCTTGAGTTTGATTAATTCATGATTATAATAAATTGTGTGGATTTTATTAAACTCTTTATTGGACTTGATCGTTCTTTGTTGGTGATAAAGCAAATAAGAATGTAATTGGATATTGAGTATTTATTAAACAGGACGCAACTTTATTAAAAGATTTGGATCTCTTATTACTTGGATTTAAGTGGATTGCATTAGAGTAGAGATGCCTTAGATTGATAGAATAGCGTGGACTTAGAATACTAATCTATTTTTAATTCACCAAGTTTGAGAAATAGGTGTAGATTGGATTTGCCTGAGTTGGTGGATTATATATTTACATAGTTGATTTGTTACTTTGGTATTGAGTCTGTGATTGAGCTTGATTGAAGTGAGAGTGGATTCATCATCTTGATCGAATTGGATAGTGAGGATTTGATTAGATGTAGTTGAGTATATATTTCTATACATTTAGATTTGGATAGACTGATGAACTTAGAGGTTTATAGTAGATTGATAAAAATGAGAGAACTACTTTATTGTTATTTGAGACTACGGTATGATAATGAATTTAATAATTGATTTTATGGTGATTGCATCGAGATTAAAAGATTAAGAGACCTGTTACTGTTATATTCTAGAGCATATGGATGAGATCTAGATATTTCTAGATGAGGTTGTATATTGATTACACAGTACATGTCATATTTTAAGTATAGATTCATGTTAGAGAAATTACTGAGAGAATATTGATACATTTATCTACTTTGATATTGATATATCGTTTATCATATTGACAATGTATCGTATTGTCATCGTATTATCCCGGTGATCTAGTAACATGGATACTGACTAAATCTAAGTAATATAAATGATAATGTAATTAGACAACTTACACCAGAATCAGAGAAATTAATAGAGGAGACAATGTATGTATTTTGGGTGGACCTAGGATACAGATTGCGCAGCCGAAAGACAGTTTCACTGCCCGTATTATTCATATTGATATTGTTATTAACTGCCTAGCGGTAGAACTTGGTTCAGCGCCAGGTTATTGGGCCGTGGTTCGGGTATGTACGGAACTCACCTAAAGCACGGACAGTGTCTCCTTCTGTTAGTTTCAATAATATAGAATCCAATTGACATGTGCAGTAAGCGTATATGGGATGCGTTTACTATATGTGGCGATTGGTGTTCGCTAACATAATAAATAAAATTAGGCATTTCCTAATGTACTGTAAATTGACCTGTATTTACTTGTTATATGAGTATTATGATAGACACCTGATGTACACATGCTATGATAGACACCTGACTTGATATTTGAATATATTATAGTCTGTTTATTCTTACTATTATTTATACACTGCATAGTCATTGTGTATTTTCATAATAGTATCATAGTATGCTCACACGTAATATGCACGTGCATCTTCTCTCATTTTACACACTCGCTAGGAGTTTTCTGACTCCTCTGAATTTGCATATCTAGGTCCATGTATATTGTATTTTGCTGATCAGATATTTGGAGAGTATCACACGTCTTACAAGGAGTCAAGTTTCATTCACCTGCCCATCTGATCCTCGATATTGTTCTTGCATTTCTTTTATCGTATTATGTGAAAATTTATGTGTTATTATAGTGATTTTTATTTGTCCAAAGGTCATTTGCCCTAGTTTTGATGATGATAATTTTATGTAGTTATTTATTCTAACATTTTCAATTTATATAAGTTTTAGGAAAATAAAATTGATTTCATAATGAATTTGGCTTCTCCATAAAAACTCACAAGTTTGTGAAGCCTTTAAGATGGTGATCCTAGAGCCAAGCACCCAAGATCAAGTCGTGGAACTCATACTAAGAGTCAAGTTCTAAGGGATTCATTTTGCAAGAAGTATCTTTCAAGAAAAGCATTTTTCTTGTATTTTAAATATAATATTTTAGTTTGTCAAAACCTAGAGTAGGTGATACAGTTAGCTTATGAGATTGATACACACACAATATTCTCTGAATTTTTATTTTCATGAAAATAATTTCAAATAGTTTACAAATGATTTTTGTTTAAATGGTTTTTGGAATATATTTTATTCAAAGGAGAGCTTATTTGCTACAAAATATTAGTTCTACTTCTTAGATTTTGTGTTGATCTATGATCTCACAGTTTTTAAACTTCATGATATCCCATGAACTAACTTTTGTATTCATATGATGGAAAAATATGTTGGAAAAATAAAACAGAATTTCAAAAGTATTTCAAAATAGTTTTTATGCCTTGGGTCGATTGATTGGATCATCGACCGATGCGCAAAGTGCCTAATGTGCATCTCGGTCAATCAACCTTTCGACCGACTGTAAGCCCTATAGCTCTCTGTTTTGTTCGGTTGACCGATCGGTCGACTAATGCTACCCAATGGTCAAAAATATGGTCGACCGGGCGGTCGACCGACGCGCCTGTTTGGTAGATCTGCCCATAACGGCTATATAATTAACTTTTTGATTAGTGGCTAATCCACAACAACTATATGGGTTTTTCTCTATGGTATTTTTATCTCCTATAAATAGAAACCTTGTAGACCATTAAAAAATATAGATAGTTAATGATTGCCTAAGATTTACACTCATTTTAAGATTCAAGATTTCAAAAGAAAAGTTTTCAAAACAAAGTCCAATACAAATATTTGTTGCTCTGATTCCCAACTCCACTGATTTCAAATCTTTTCTCTCCATAATCTCAGAGCTTCTTATTCCATTTTTAGTTATAGGATTGTGTTTGTGAGCCTACTTTGGTGATCTAGAAAAGATCACATCTTTCGTTGTATTGAGAAATGTTGTAGAGTTAATGCCTCAATACGAGCTTGTGGGTTCATCGATTGTAAGGTGTTGCGACACCAAGAGAGTGGACTTGCGGGTCCGATTTGTTCTTGTGAGAACGTATAGAGAAGCGATCTTGCGGGATCGAGTTCTAATAGAAATCCTTCATTGCAGTGAAGACAGAGATGTAGAGCGGTGGCTCGAACCTCGAAACAAATCATCCATGTTTGTGATTGCTTTATCTCACTCTCTCTAACTCATTCTTTACTATTGCATGCTTCTATTGTTCAATTTCATATTGCAATATATACTCTTGTGCTATTGTTACTTATGTTGAGATTGATACTTGCTAGTTGGTTAGAAATTATTTTTAATTCCGTATTATTTGCCATCATCCTATAGCCATCACCTATTCACCCTCCTCTAAGTGATTTTTGATTTTATTGTCTTCATAGATAATTTATATAGCTTGTTCAGGTTACATTAGGCTTAGTGATTCGTAGTAAAAAGTATCATATAACTTATGTTGGCCCAAAGGCCCTTCACCCTAATTTTGATGATGATCAACTCATGTAGTTATAGTTACTAATGATCTTGTGTTTAATTAGTGACAGATTCATGATCAAGATCTTAGTAGGTGCATAGCTCTACAAAGGATAAAAGAACAAGATTGGAGCTTGCATGTGGTGATCCAAGGAGTTTTTGGATCAAGCTTGGACCAAGTCAAGAAGATGAGAAGCCTTCAAGGGAAGACTTCAAGAAGTTGAAGACTTGGGTCTAGGTATAGAATTTGTATTTTTGTTTTAGTAATAATGTAAAGGATAGATAGTTGGTGGATTGCTCAAGTTATATCACACACACACACTCTTGGTAGAACTCTTGATTTAATTGATTTCATAAAAGATTTCTTTTTAGAAAAGAATTTTATTTAGTAAAAGATTTTCTTTGAGACAAAATATAAAAACTTTGGTTTTGGTATTTCTATCATATATATATCTTTTCAAACCATAACCAAGTTTAGAGCTTTATGATCAAAACATAGATATTTTATTATGATTGTGTAGTGGATCATATCCATACACACTATGCTTTATAAGTTCAAAATATCTTGTTTTTGTATTTGATGAAGATTTAGAAAAACAAGTTTGGAAAAACATGTTTTGGAAAAATACATTTTGGTTATTGAGCTAATATTTCCAAGTTACAAAAATAGACCAAAACATATATAACATGTCTTGATTTTGTGCAAGCATGTTTGTTCTTTCAAGTATATTGGTAAAACTATTTTTGTAGAATTTCTATGTATTTTTAGGATTTTATAAAAGATTTTTTAAATCCTGTTTTCTGACCTGGAGACTGGCTGACAGGCCAAACCGGTCGACCGGTCCGGTCGACCGATGTGCACAGCCCTGTGCACGTTGTCAGCACAGTGGCGGTCGACCGGGTCGGTCGACCGACCAAGAGAGTTTGCTCTCTGGAAATGTCCAGTCGACCGATAGGTCGACCGACAGTTCATTCCAGGTTATCGGTCGACCGAGCCGGTCGACCGGTGGCTGCAACGGTCAGAAAAATGACCGTTGGCCGGTCGACCGGCGGTCGACCGACAGCACTGACACAACCCAACGGCTCTATTTCTGGCAGCCTATAAAAGGGGGTCTTGTCAACTGTTTTGAGGTTAAGATTTTTGAGACTTCTTGAGCAGTTTTTTCTGATACTTTTAGAAGAGTTTCTCTACAAGATTTTAGTGCAAATACTTCCAATCAAAAGGAAGAGTTTTTATCAAGAGAGTGTTAAGTGATTCTTTGAGTTTTTCACCATAGTCTTTCCTTGCTTTTCTCACACCACACTTGAGCTTTCCATTGCTAGATATTCCTATAGGTGTGTTGTAGTGAGAGTGCTCTTTAGGTGATCAAGTGTTGTGATCATCAAAGAGATCCTTTCTTTGTACTTTGAGGAAGCGGGCAAGTGTGCTCGTTGTGGTTGGAGTTCGGTTGTGAACTCTTGGTGGTTCGAGGTGCGGCCTCGGCAAGCTTAGGGGGCTTGCGTGTGTACGGGACTTGGGAGTCCGAGGGTTTGTAGGTGTACGGCACCGAGGAGAGATCCATTGGGATCTTGCATAGTGGAAAACCCTTCGTGTGTCGAAGGCGGGGATGTAGAGCAAGTGTGCTCGAACCTCGAAACAAACCCTTTGTGTTTGCGATTGCTTACTCTTCCCTCTCTCTCTTTTTGTCTCTACTTTATATCTTGCATTCAATTTATTGTGTTCATCTTATATATGCATGATATATTCCCTTGTGCTCATAATTGATATACATACTTGCTTGGGATTGCTTGTTAACACTAGTATTCAACCAAGAGAGCCAACGCGGCACCTCAACCCATTCAAGGGGAATCTAGAGGAGCTTGTCCAGAGCCTCGCAAGGGGAATTCGGCAACACTCTTGAGTTATACATAAGTGTTTAATTAAAAGAAGTTTTAATTTGGTCAACTTAGTTTTTATTCCGCATTATTTGTTCATAAGTGACCTTTAGATTAGCCATCACCTATTCACCCCCCCTCTAGGTGATCTTAAAATTGGTATCAGAGCTAGTGCTCTTGATATTGGGTCTAACAACCTAAGAGTTAAAGATCCTCTTTTAGGCTAATCACAATATTTGTTGTACACACACACCTCACCATGGACTTTATGTCACCACCCACCTTTGATATTCTTAACATCCACATTGGAAAGTTAAGATGTCATTATTCCTAAAAGCCCTAGGTTATAATGTATATCTTGCCACTACTAATAATGCTTATTGTATAGATGGTAAGAATCTTGAGGCTAATACAAAAGCCCTACATGCTTTAAAGAGCACCCTAAATGATGATTATTTATGTAGGGTTGCTAATATTGATATGGCTTTTGTAGTATGGAACACCCTCATCTCCCTTGGCGAAAATGAACAATACTATGCGGGGAGCGATTCGGATGTTGGAAGCGACACCTCCAACAAGTGCTACATGATCCAAGGGGATAACCCCCTTGAGGTAAATACCGAATCCGATGATGAGGATGCTAGTATGTCATATGATGAGCTAAATTCTTTATGCCAATTATTGCTTGAAAGATATGACATAATTAAGAAAGAAAATAAAATTTTGAAAAAGGACATTGCTTGCATGCATAATGAACATGATTCATGTAGAGATAACATTGCATGCTTAGAAAAGAATAATAAAGATTTGAAAAAGAACATTGATTGCATGCATGTAGAAAATGATTCTTTTAGAAATAAACTTGCATGTTTAAAAAAGGAAATAATGATTTGAAAAATGAGAATGTTTCCCTTATGTCTAAAATAAATGATTTATGTGAAGGGAACACTATTTTGAAGGAAAAGATTATTTTGGTGGAAACTCAAAAAGAAGTTGTTTTTCCAAGAAAACAAGACTTTGAAAGAAAATTTGTTGAAAAGAAAAAGATTTTGTTGCTAAGAAGAAAAGAAAAACGATTCTTCATCTCATCATGCCTTTCATGCTACCACTAATGAGATTAAGAACTTGAAAAATAAAATGAATAATTTGAGTTCAACTTTGAACTCTTGTGCATTTAATCATTATAAGTTGGAATCTTTGTTTCAAAAGAAACAAGTTCCCCATGCTCATGCACATACTCATCATGCTCATGCTTATGGTGCACATCACGATCACAATCACACTCATAAGCATCATGCTAAGGTGTACATTTGTACACATTGTGGCCGCAAAGGCCATCTAGCAAAATATTGTTTTGATAAGAAACCATATTTATATTTTGCTAAATATAATAGATTTTGGGTTCCTTATAACAATGCTAACCCCAAAGGACCCAAGAAAACATGGGTACCAAAACCCCCACCTTTTGATTGTGATGTAGGTGAGGGCTCTCACAAGACGTGAGAGGATTGGTGCCTTGGTAGCCGATGCAATGGACATGATGACAAACTTTTGGATGCATTGCTATCAAGGAATTTTGGTGGAAAAGACCACCATACTTGGAGCTTTGTAGTTGGTAACAATTTCTAAACTCCTACCTTTTATGTACATGCTTTTACATATGTCATACTCATAGCATGTTCATGATTTTATTTGATTTGTGCTTCATGTGGTACTTACATGCTTAGATGTAGATTTGTCAAACTTGTATGTATACATATACAAATAGTGAATTACAATTAACTCTTAAATAATTTGAACTTCATGCTCACTTGTATCCACTTTATGCATATGTATAATCTAGTTTTGATAATTCTCATATATACATGTTTTGCCAATTTTTGTGATTTACTTCATGTATATGCATGTTTAATTCAAATCTAATAAATATACATGTATACCCGTGAGTCTCTTGCCTTCATGCAAACATTTAATAGACTCTTTTAATATTTGGGATATGTATGCATATTGCTAGATTTGTATAATTCATACATATACCATGTAGATTATTTTTAAGATGATTTGTTTTGATAAAAATGATTTTTATGTGTTGGTGATAAAAAATTTAATTAGTCATATTTGATTTGAGCTTCAATAACTAATTTCATGTAGATACTACTTACATAACCTTTGAACACTCGATCTTCAAGAAAAGATATAATTTGGAGCTTTATGGAATATGAGTGCTTGAACTTTTATGTATTTAGTATTATTCATGAAATACATATGATTTCATATTTATGAAGGATCTTTAACTAGTTTGTCAAAAATTCATTTAAACTAGTTATCTATTCTTCAAGTATTGCACATGATCCTATTTTGATTTTATGGATAAATTCTTTTATGTTCTCAAGATTTGAACGCTTCATGTATTGAATATTAGTTTAAATGTTAATTTCTATCAACACTAGGATTTATACTTGAACATATTATGGGCACAAATAAATCTATTGATATGTGTACTTGAATGCTTATTTGAACCTATTAGATGTACTAGTATAGCCTTATGTTGATGATCATTACATTCTTAAACTTGTATTCCCATTTGGATTTATGTTATGATCATGTGATTTCATTTCATGTATATGGTTATTTTGCCAAAACATTAAGATATACATGGATACCTCTTGAGTCATTTGCCTTTCATGCAAATCTATATATATGGACTCAATTGTGTTAGAGATATGTATGTATGCTTCTTGTATTGACAAAACATACATATATTATGAAACATTTTTTTAATAAAATTTTTTTTTTGATGATTTTCAAGGTTTTAAAAGTTATGATAATTCAAAATTTAAAGGAATATTGAGTTTTATTGTAATTTTCATGATGCCATGCTTCACATAACATTAGTACACTCACATCTCTTGAAAACATTAAATGGACTTTATGGATTAGAGTGTTTTAGTGCCTTGTGATTTATGCATATTCCATGAAAAACCTTTTGATTTATTCCTTGATAACTAGTTCGAATTCTTCATGTGTTAGATTATATGACATATACACCTAAGCCTATTTCTCTATTGGTATCATTGGTTATTTGCAATTGGTATCAATATGAACCTTTTTGGTATATACTCATATTTTGCTTTCTTTATATGTATGTATCCATCTCTATTGATATAATCTCTTCATACATATATATGATAGTTGTGTGCTTGTTTACAATTGGTATCTTTTAAAGCACATAGATTGTTAATGCTAAGCTTAATTAGACTTCAAATTGGTATTTCATAATAAGCTTGTGCATTGTATTTTTTTTTGAAATTGGTATCAAAATTCAAAATTTGATTATTTTACAATTGGAACCATGCAAAATTGTGTTATTTGATATCTTATAATATGATCTCTTTCTAAGATATCTCAAAATTTGTTGTTACTAAGAAAAGTTAAAATTTTGTTTTGATAAAGAAAATTCAAAATTGTTGATTTGTATTGTCTATATGCAAGGAGAGCTTAACATCTCTTCCATATGTAGATTCATGTTGAGTATATTATAATTTGAGGAGCTTGACAACTCTTCTTTTCATGATATACGTGTGTAGGGGGAGCTTCACATCTCCTCTTATGCATGACATATTATACGTTATGTGAATTAGGGCTTGTCATCCCTCTTTCATGTAATGTATATGTGTCGGGAAGCTAACTTAACGTCTTCCTCTTCATGAATTTATATCGCATATAAATTTATTGATTGATTTGTATTTTACCCTCCTTGATTTCCTTATTTTTGACAAAAAGGGGGAGAAAATTTGTTTGATGATTTGAACTTTGAACCCTTTGTTGATGATTGACAAAAGGGGGAGAAGTATTTGAGTTATATGCATGATTTCCTTAAGGGGGAGAAGTATTTGTTCCTTACTTAAGGGAGAGAAAGATTTTGAGATGATTTTGAGCTTTTATACTTGTGCTTTTACTCATGCATCACAAGAAATAAAAGATTTGTTTTGTTTTACATGCATTCATTTGCATACATTATTATGTGCTTCATTGAATATCTATTGCTTATTTATTATGCATGAGTTAAGGGGGAGCTTCTTTGAAGCTTTACTTTAATCCATGCATATATAACTCCATGAGTTTTGTCATCATCAAAAAGGGGGAGATTGTTGGCCCAAAGGCCCTTCACCCTAGTTTTGATGATGATCAACTCATGTAGTTATAGTTACTAATGATCTTGTGTTTAATTAGTGACAGATTCATGATCAAGATCTTAGTAGGTGCATAGCTCTACAAAGGATAAAAGAACAAGATTTGGAGCTTGCATGTGGTGATCTAAGGAGTTTTTGGATCAAGCTTGGACCAAGTCAAGAAGATGAGAAGCCTTCAAGGGAAGACTTCAAGAAGTTGAAGACTTGGGTCTAGGTATAGAATTTGTATTTTTGTTTTAGTAATAATGTAAAGGATAGATAGTTGGTGGATTGCTCAAGTTATATCACACACACACACTCTTGGTAGAACTCTTGATTTAATTGATTTCATAAAAGATTTCTTTTTAGAAAAGAATTTTATTTAGTAAAAGATTTTCTTTGAGACAAAATATAAAAAACTTTGGGTTTTGGTATTTCTATCATATATATATCTTTTCAAACCATAACCAAGTTTAGAGCTTTATGATCAAAACATAGATATTTTATTATGATTGTGTAGTGGATCATATCCATACACACTATGCTTTATAAGTTCAAAATATCTTGTTTTTGTATTTGATGAAGATTTAGAAAAACAAGTTTGGAAAAACATGTTTTGGAAAAATACATTTTGGTTATTGAGCTAATATTTCCAAGTTACAAAAATAGACCAAAACATATATAACATGTCTTGATTTTGTGCAAGCATGTTTGTTCTTTCAAGTATATTGGTAAAACTATTTTGTAGAATTTCTATGTATTTTTAGGATTTTATAAAAGATTTTTAAATCCTATTTTCTGACCTGGAGACTGGCTGACAGGCCAAACCGGTCGACCGGTCCGGTCGACCGATGTGCACAGCCCTGTGCACGTTGTCAGCACAGTGGCCGGTCGACCGGGTCGGTCGACCGACCAAGAGAGTTTGCTCTCTGGAAATGTCCAGTCGACCGATAGGTCGACCGACAGTTCATTCCAGGTTATCGGTCGACCGAGCCGGTCGACCGGTGGCTGCAACGGTCAGAAAAATGACCGTTGGCCGGTCGACCGGCGGTCGACCGACAGCACTGACAGAACCCCAACGGCTCTATTTCTGGCAGCCTATAAAAGGGGGTCTTGTCAACTGTTTTGAGGTTAAGATTTTGAGACTTCTTGAGCAGTTTTTTCTGATACTTTTAGAAGAGTTTCTCTACAAGATTTTAGTGCAAATACTTCCAATCAAAAGGAAGAGTTTTTATCAAGAGAGTGTTAAGTGATTCTTTGAGTTTTTCACCATAGTCTTTCCTTGCTTTTCTCACACCACACTTGAGCTTTCCATTGCTAGATATTCCTATAGGTGTGTTGTAGTGAGAGTGCTCTTTAGGTGATCAAGTGTTGTGATCATCAAAGAGATCCTTTCTTTGTACTTTGAGGAAGCGGGCAAGTGTGCTCGTTGTGGTTGGAGTTCAGTTGTGAACTCTTGGTGGTTCGAGGTGCGGCCTCGGCAAGCTTAGGGGGCTTGCGTGTGTACGGGACTTGGGAGTCCGAGGGTTTGTAGGTGTACGGCACCGAGGAGAGATCCATTGGGATCTTGCATAGTGGAAACCCTTCGTGTGTCGAAGGCGGGGATGTAGAGCAAGTGTGCTCGAACCTCGAAACAAACCCTTTGTGTTTGCGATTGCTTACTCTTCCCTCTCTCTCTTTTTGTCTCTACTTTATATCTTGCATTCAATTTATTGTGTTCATCTTATATATGCATGATATATTCCCTTGTGCTCATAATTGATATACATACTTGCTTGGGATTGCTTGTTAACACTAGTATTCAACCAAGAGAGCCAATGCGGCACCTCAACCCATTCAAGGGGAATCTAGAGGAGCTTGTCCAGAGCCTCGCAAGGGGAATTCGGCAACACTCTTGAGTTATACATAAGTGTTTAATTAAAAGAAGTTTTAATTTGGTCAACTTAGTTTTTATTCCGCATTATTTGTTCATAAGTGACCTTTAGATTAGCCATCACCTATTCACCCCCCCTCTAAGTGATCTTACAACTTAGGACTAACGGGTCGTATCTACGGGGAGAGATGCGATGAAACATTTTCGGTGTCTTTGCTTTGAAAAAAAGTTTAGATTCTTTGCTTTTCAGAAGAAAGGAAAAAGAAAATGAATATGATTTGGTTTAGATTTGCCTGAAAGATTAAAATGAGATTTTGGAAAAGATGAATTGAAATTCAAAGAAAACTCGAATAAAAAAAAATAGATTTGTTTTAGAAGTGAGAAAATTCGGGCTCACTAATCTTTTACTCAACTTTGTATTCTTCTCTTAAAAGTTAAGTGCCTCAATGAGATTATAGGCAACAAGTTAATCTTGTAGTTCAAGAGAATTCAAGTAAAGCATATAAAATAGATTTTGAAAAATTTAACTAAGTTTTGAAATTGTTCTTAGTATGAATGTTAAACCATCAAACCAAACAAGCAAACATGGAATAAAAACAAGTTTAAGAATTAACTTCGAAATATAGTTCAAAAATCATTACCCATCCTCATGTGCCTTCAAGAACACTCGCAAAATGCATGACTGGGACTTAGGCATTCAAATGATTCAATTGGGGCATTTCTCATGAAAACTGATCAAGAATAAAAATAGAGAAGAGGGATTGGTGAGCCCAGAAAAGAAAGATTTAGCTACTCATAGAAAAGGAAGAACATCGATTATAAATTAGAACAACATGCCGAGATTGGCGATGAAAAAAGCCTTAAATTTTCTATTAATGTCACTTTAATATTCGATTACAACACTTTTTCTCTCTCTCACTTATAGCTAGACCAAGCTAGAATAAAAATAATAAATGAAAATTATAATCTTACAACTAGCTAACAAAGATCCTAACCTTAAGAATAAAGTAAAAACTTAATTCTCTTCTGTGTCCTTTCTGTCCCGAAAAATGCAGTATTTATAGACAAGAAGGAGATGGGGGAGAGCATCTAAAGATAGGGGGAGCAAACGCCCCCCAACAGTCATAACCAAGATGTGAAAATGCGGCTTTTACTGCATTCCCGTTGCTCGGATCTGGTTGGGCCAGATCTAGGGGTAGCATGGACTGTCGCTCTCCGATACACTTCAATCTCCAGTTGATTTTTTAGTTTTGGCGTTGTGATCTTCTGTATATTTGTTTCAATCCTCTGTTAAGATTAAATCTTCAAAAATCTGAATTAGTTGGGCTAGATTTGTGATGATCTCCTCTCTCTCTCTCTCTCCATTAATCACACATGCATAATTAAGAGAATTAAGATAAGTTAAATACAAGATTTATTACGAAATAAGTGTAAGAATGTAATGATAAAAATGCTAAAAATGTGTATAATCACATCCCAACAACTATCTTTTGCTCCTCCTCGAACAAAAATTCAAAAGACTAAGAGACTATTAAGCCACTTTTGTAGGCCACACGGCTGCACTGAGCATTGTAGCAAGCCATTAAACATTTAGGTTACTCCTAAAGGACGAGTTTTGTCTTGTAAGAATTTTTAGTTAATTACATTCACAAAATCCAAAAAGAATCTGAAAAATGTTAGTATTTTTGAAAATTTCTTTTTAAGAGAGAAGAGATATTTGACAAACTTTTGCAAAAACTTAAGTAATTTATAAGTTATAGCACCAAATTGTTCATTCTAAACTTAGTTTTTATTCAAAAACTTGTAATCATTAAAGGTAAGGATTAAAATCGTATTTCTCACTTAATCTAGTATTTTACCCTAAGTCATATGCACATTGTGACCGTGAAATTTTTGCTTGGAATTCTTCAACTCCAACTCTTATGCCTTATTTTATATATATATATATATATATATATATATATATATATATATATATATATATATATATATATATAGTGATATTCCTTAGTTTTATTAGGCTTTCTAATTCGCCCATGTAATGAGCTTTAGTCGGTGACACTCATACCGGACAATCTTAGGGCACGGGGTGAGAAAACACTCCAAGAACTTAAGGACTCGAGCAAACAAGACCAGAAAACTAAGAATTTTATTTATAATGTAGACTACTTTTAGGCGTGAATACTTATGTTTTATGAGGCACAAATACCCAGTCGAATTAGATGTTTCCTTTTCCTTTTTTTCTTTTATTTTATAAGGCATAAGAATTTTTATTGTTGAACCCCAAGTGCGTGAGTGTATAAAGTATGCATATTTCATCAAGGTGAAAATTAAGGTTAAATTACTTTTTCAATTTTTCTTCATATACCTCAAAATCAAACAAATAATCTTATTTTGACCAAGTATAAGAAATACTAATTTTGATTCTCTTATTTCTTAAAATTAATTTAATATTTGTACAAAAATAGATTAAAATATTTTTTCTCACTTTATAAAGGATTTTTTATTTTTTTATCATGTTAAATGTTTGTGCTCCTCCCCAACACCTATCTCATGCATTCTCCCCAATGTATGAAAGAAATGTATAGATGCATGAAATAATATGTAAAAAAGTAGAGGTTACCGATACATTCGGTCAAATAGACCCATCACCGTCTCATTTACCAACACCGATTCCAAGAAAGTTTTAAGGCGTTGACCATTTACCTCAAAGTCATTCACGTTCTTGGGATCACTGATCTCTACAGCACCATGTGAAAACACAGTTTTCATAATGAATGACCCAGTCCCTGTTGACTTTAACTTCCCTAAAAAAAGAGGAAGCCTAAAATTATAAAGTAAGACTTTTTATCTGGAGATAAACTTATCATGAAAGATCTTAACCCTATTTTCATGAGTTTTGCATTTTCGTAGGCCTCATTCCTTAACTCCTCAAGTTTAAAAATTTGTAACTTTTGAAGGTTACTGACATTGTCTAAATCAAAATATAATTACTTGATTGCCCATAAGGCCTAGTGCTCTGACTCAACATGTAGGTGATAAGCATTCTCAAAGACTAATCTATAAGGAGACATTTTTAAAATCATTTTGAAATAGATGCTATTGGCGCATAAGGCATCTACCAGTTTGGTGGATCATCTTTTCAGTTTTGGCTCACATTCTTCTCCAAAATAAGTTTAATTTGTCTGTTGAAGACCTTTATCTGCGCACTGATTTGAGGAAGATAAGATGTGAATAATTTGTGTGTTATGACGTATTTCCGCATAAGAGCTTCAAAAGGTCTATTACAGAAATGAGTACCAGTATTGCTAATGATGGCTCGAAAAGTTCCGAAGCGTGAGAAAATATTCTCTTTCAAGAACTTGACAATAACCTTATTATCATTAGTCTTACTAGGAATGACTTCTACCCATTTTGACACATAGTCCATAGCATCCAATGCATATTGGTTTCGAAATGTGCTAGGAAAATGACCCATAAAGTCAATGTCCCAAATACTAAAAAATTCTATTTCTAGAATTGGGTTGAGGGGTAACATATTTTGTTTTGAGATCCTTCCTACCATTTGACATTTAGGGCACGTATTGCAAAATTCAAAGGCATTTTTGAACAGGTAAGCCAATAAAACCCACTTTGTAGCAGTTTTTTGACAATTTTATGAGAATCAAAGTGTACACCGCATGCAAGTTCATGACAAAAAGAAAGAACGCTCTTAGCTTTCTCATAGGGAATATATCTCCTAATGATTTGGTTGGAACAGTACTTGGAAAGATAAAGTTCCTCTCAAAAGAAATACCGGACTTGAGATAAGAACCGGTAGACATCTTGTTTTGACCAATAAGATGGAGTTTGGTTTGTGACTAAGTAGTTCACTATGTCGGCAAACCAAGCTTCTCTAAAGGCAATTAGGAGTTTTTCATGGGAAAAGTCATTATTAATAGGCAATTCATTGTGAGGGGCGTTGGAGATACGAGAGAGATGGTCGACGACAACATTTTCTACACCCTTTTTGTCTCGAATTTTAAAATTAAATTCTTGAAGAAGGAAGATCCAACGAATAATTCAGGCCTTGGTATCCTTCTTAAGCATGAGGTATCTAAGCGCAGAATGATCGATGAAGATAGTGGTTTAAGACGCAAGTAAGTAGAGTCAAAATTTCTCTAAAGCAAATACTACCGCCAAGAATTCCTTCTTGGTTGTAGTGTAGTTCAATTGGGCATCATTGAGGGTCCTACTTAAGTAGTAGATCACATGATGCTTGTTATCAATGCATTGTTCTAAGACAGCGCCTATGGTAAAATCTGAAGTATCGCATATGATCTCGAACGACTTTGATCAATCTAGAGCAAAAATGATCGGTGCAGAAATCAGCTCTTTTTTAAACTTCTCTCAAGAATTTGTGCATTCATTATCAAAAGTGAAGGACACGTTCTTAGCTAAAAAATTAGTCAAGGTCTAGCAATCTTGCTAAAGTCCTTGATAAACCTACGGTAGAAAACAACGTGTCCTAAGAAGGATCGGATATCCTTCACGCATTTGGGCATAGGATGCTTGGCTATGACATCGATTTCAGCTCTATCCACTTCAATCCTTTTTCTTGAGATTTCATGTCCCAAGACATTTTCATGTTTTACCATGAGTGGCATTTCTCCCAATTTAATGTCAAAATTTCTTGGCACAACGTTCGAAGACAAGTTCTAAATGGTGAAGACATTGATCAAATGAATCTCTGTAGATGGAGAAATCATCCATGAAAATTTCTAGGAACCGTTCTACCATGTCGGAAAATAGACTCAAGACATCACTGACAACTCATAGGCTTAATTGAAGAAGCTTTTCAAAGCATGATCAATAAGAAGTGATTAACATCAAAACTTGATAAACAAGGTGCAATTTACAATTAAATCATCAACACTTCAAAGAGAAAACATGACATAATGTAAGATTTGCAAGTTACCTTGTTAGCAAGTTAGGAGTTAGAGACCCTTCATCATGAGCCATCAATGGCTCTTGCAAGGGTAAGACCTATTTGAGACTATTAGATTCATGTACGTCACAATCAACCAAGAATTAGTGTGTTAGTGAGTTAGTAGTGAGTTCACCATGAAAAGAAAATTAGCTCCTCTTAGATCAAGAAATAATAAAGAGAAAAGAGAAAACTTTGTATTAGATTGTCACTCTCTGTTACATAAAATCTCTCTTTCTCTCATGAATTGATCTCTCTAATCCTAATCTAAAAATAAAAAGAAAATATAAGAAAGAAAATAGAAAATCCTAATCTACAGCTAGAAGAAGAAACCCTGACTACTGCTCCCTTTCTCCATTTCTGTCTCCTTTAAGGGGTATTTATAGGCGGGTTGCAGATCCACGAGACAAAGGCCACGTGCTAAAGATCAGGGTCAAGATCCACAAGATGAGGCCGCATGCAAAAGATCAGGGCCTTTGGCTTTGATATTTTCGCGTAAACGCGGCAAAAGCCGTGTTGTCGCGTTTGCGCCGCTTGATCAGGGCTGTTGGCCCTGATCTCTTGGCCGATGATTCTCCCAATTGGGAGAAGCTTTCAGATATTATAATTTTCATTTATTTGTCACGTATTTTCTTCATATAAGGCTCACAATTTGGGATCCATTATGGCATTTAGAAGTTTGTTGACTTGGCCTTTAAGAAAACTTAATAATTACCCAAAAATGGGTTTATTAAGTTCATAATCACCATTTTGCCCTTATTCAGTATTCCCTGCACAGATTAGACTAAAAAATTGGTTAATAGCAGGGTTTTATTATGAAATAGGCAGAGAAATTTAATATGCAATATGCAGAGTTGATGACTAATCACACCCTCACACCTATCTTTTACTCGTCCTCGAGCAAAACAAGAAAAACTAAAACTAAATAAGAAATTTATTAGGTCACTTTCGTAGATTTTTTACAAAACCTCTAAATTATAATAGATTTTCCTTTATTTGTGGTGAATTGAATGTTTGCATGATGGAAACTTGATTTTTTTATTTGAATTTCAATTGGTATCAAATATTTCAATTGGTGTTCTATTTGTTTTCAAATATTTTATGACTTTGGGTTTGTCTCCTTTTTTATGTTTGGCAAAAAAAGGGGAGAGAAGTTTTTAGTTATTTTTGATCCATTCTCTTGTTTTATGCAATATTAAGTTAGTTATCTATTTTGATATTGCATATGATTTTGGTGGATGGTGGAATGATGGATGGATGGTCATTTATGTATATTGCTCTTAATCATTGATACTATTAATACACATGTGACTTGCTTATTATTGCTATATCGATAAGTTATGTTGAACTTGTTTGAGCATAATTTCAGGAGGAGCTTTTTTTTTTTTTGTAAGGCTCATTATATTTTTATAAAAATAACTCATGAGTTTTGTCATCATCAAAAAAGGGGAGATTGCTATCCCAAGGGTACAATCACCTTTTATTTTGATGGTTCTAAAACTCATGTGGTCAAGTGTTACTAATCAAGTTCAAGTGTTTTTAAGTTTACATGTTTCAAAAGTTAAGTGTTTAACTTTAATCTTCTCAAAAGAAGGTATTGAAGCACTCAAGTTGATTCAAATATGGGACCCAAGTCGAAAAATCAAAATTTGAAATTTGGAGAAGCTCACTTGAAGAAGACTTGAAGATAGTATAAACTCTTGATTATAAAAATTTAGAATTTTTAAGTTTAAAATATTAGATTGGATGCTCAAAAAGTTCACACGCTCAATAAGTTTTCCAAACCTTAGTTCCTATAGTTTTTTATAGTTTGGCTTTTGATAGACTATATATCTTCAACCAAATTTTTATCTATATATATTTACATATATTTTTATAGTTTGTTTTACTTAAAATAATTCTATATTTATATATGTTTTTGTGAAATTATCAAGAAAATTACTTGTTTTTTTTCAAAGTTAAAAATTTTGTGTTTTTGGGCTGGTGCCGGTCGATCGTCCACTGTGCAGTGTAGAAACTGTGTTCTGGTTGGTTAACCCAACAGTCGATCGCATGCGCACAGACATGCACTTGTGCATGTGCACTAGGACCGGTCGACCGTTGGCTGAAGTTCACTGAGCAGGTTCCAGGTCGGTCGACTGCCTATACATTTCTGAGCTCTGAACTCAGAAGTATGTTCTGACCGGTTGACCTCTGGGTCGACCGAGTGTAACTTCTTTTTGTCTAGCCGGTCGATCGCCGGGTCGATCGTTAGAGGAGTAGAAACGACAGATTGCTTTTTAAAATGACTATTTTTGGTTTTTAAAATTTTGTTTATATCCAAACGGATATATTTTGCTTTTTTAAGGTATAATTAGTTTTTAATGATTGGATTTACTCTCCAATGATATTTACTCTATTTCTATAAATGAGGGTCATTGTAGAGAGTTTTCTAACTAAGGAAAATTAAGAAAATATTTTGAAAAATCAAGAAAAATTCAAGTTTTCAAGAGCTTTGATTTCCCACTGATTTTGTGCAAGTTTTTCAGTTCTCAAAATCAAATCATTCTCTGATATTTTTCTCACACACTCCTTGAGCCACATACTATATTCTATTCTATAGGAAGTTGTATTGAGAGTGTTTGTGATCTTGAGAGTCACCAAGTGACTCTATTCTTCACTTGGGTAGGGGATTAAAAATTAGAGTTGAGGTTCTGAGTCTTGCGGAATCCATTATAGTTGAGTTCTAGTGGAGATAGTGAAAATCCTTCATTGTGATGAAGGCGGGGACATAGAGTAAGTTACTCGAACATCAAAACAAATCTCTTGCATTTGTAATTGCTTTACTCTCTTTGTCTCTCTCTCTCTCACTCACTCGTATTTACATTTGCTTGCTTATAATTGCTCATATTTATTCACTTGATACTTGCTGCTCTATTATTATCGCTATTGTCTTATCGGTTATATTCTTTCAAATTAAGAGGGATATTGAGGAGAAGTTCAGAGCTCTTCACGGAGTATTCGGCTTCACTTTTTAGTTTTGATTTGCCGAATAGTTATAATTTTTAGTTGTAGTATTTTTTACATTAGATTAGCATATCACTTATTCACCCCCTTTAGGTGATTTCACTAATACGACTAGAATACAGAAAAAATCATAGATATGGGTGAGAATGCCAAATAAACCCTTTATTATACGCCTATAAATACCCCATTGACTCTCGGTAAAAGGTATACTCTGTAAACCCTAGAACTACCACCATAATACTGTTGTCAACTGAGAGTGTAACTTAGACATCAAAGGGGTTCAATTGGGTCCAAACCTAGTCTTCCTGCGTTTGTTCTCTATACTTTGCAGGTATTGACCGGCAGTCAACCCGTTAACCTGATCCATGAATAACCACTCGAAGCTTGCAAAAATAGTATGTGCATGAGGTTAATTTGTTATATGAATAACATACTATTAAGTAGTTGCTTCAAGTTTATTATCAACATCAGAAATTTGATTTCTAATAAATCAATAGTTTCTTGTTAGAGAGAGGTCAGATTTTCTTGGTACCAGAAGATCTTGTATTTGTACGTATTAATGAAAGTCGATTATTAGGAGAGTTTTCTGGCAGGTTTGAGCAATTGTTGTTATTTTTTGTGATAATTATTTGCTGTTATTCAATGTTTTATATATGAGTTATTTAAATATATGCCCCTTAAACCTTTGTTATATAGAAACCCCCCCCCCAATCTTTGATATTTAAAATTTAGCCCTGAAATCTTAAAGATCTTAAAAATTTACGTCTCCAGCTAGATTTTAAATGAAATAAGAGTGTGTACCTATTATACCTTTCTTCTTTTCATTCATTGTTCCTATATTAGCTAACTCAAATTCTATTAAATTCAAAATTTTCGTCCCTCCCCTTCCTTCTCTCCTGTCCCTTCCCCACTGTTGGGATTTGGGTCGAACAAATAGTCCCACATCGGCTAGACGTGGGGATGATCTTGGATATATAAGGATTCGAGTAACTCCACCTAAAAGGCTAGTCTTTTGAGATGGTGCCTCGTAGAGAGAGAGGAGATGAATGCTTGATGAAGCTTGCGGAATCCAACTTAGATTCAGACTTCTTTTCTGAAAAGGAGTCAGATCTAATTGGAGTTTCCTAACAGGTGAATTGCTTCTCCTTTTAGGATTTGGATTCCTTTTAGGTTTTAGATTCCTTTTCTGAGTTGGGATCAAATCCAATTGAGGTTTTCTAAATCTCTAAGAATCTGTGACTATAAATAAGGGCTGGAGCCCTCATGTATTGTATCCCTGAAAGTTCCCTCAAGTATCCCACTTGTATTAGTTTGTATTGATTGTTGAATCAATAAAATCTCTCTCCTTTACCCCGAAAACGTAGGCACGTTGCCGAACCTCGTTAAATACTGTGTTGATTGTTTTTCTCTATTGTTCTCTATTTTGGTCGTGTTGGGTACATCTCCGGCTGCATCAGTCTCCGCCTTCTTGGTAGATTCCTCAGAGAGGTTGTTGTCAGGCGCGCAACAATTGGTATCAGAGCATCCCAGGTTCATCAAGGGATCGCGTGTTGATTCCAAGGGCATCCGTTGCTGTTTGGAGGAGATCGTGTGTCGATCTCGGAGCAGCGTTAGGACTGATTGTGGGATCGTGTGTCGATCTCAAAACAACGTGTAGATTGCTCGAGGAATCAATTTGAAGGAGTAGATTGTTTCGGAAACTCTTCAAGGGTTTCGCGTGGACGTAAAGATCCCGTCTTTATCTAGTTTGTTTTATCTAACTCCGTTTATTTTCGCATTACTTTGAGGAATCAGTGGAGAAGATGGCTAGAGAAAGTACATCAAATTCACATCCGCTGAGGATTGATGTGGTGAAGTTCAACGGCACGAACAACTTCGGTATGTAGAGGTGTGAGGTGATGGATGCGTTGACGGCATCAAACCTCGAAGACACTCTACGGTTAGAGAAGAAGCGCATATCAACAACTGAAGAAGATTGGGACAAGATGAACAGAACGGCGTGTGGCTGATCAGGTCTTGTCTGACACAAGATATCAAGTATCATGTGTTGCATGAAACATCTGTGAGGCAGCTGTGGGAGATCCTGGAGAAGAAGTATCTGACGAAAAGCATAGAATCGCGGTTGCAGTTGAAGAGTAAACTTTATAGTTTTCAGATACAAATAGGATACTCTATCAATGAACACTTGAATCGCTACACGAAGCTTCTTACAGATCAAGGTAATGTGGATTTGAAGATCGATGAAGAGGATAAGGCGGTAATCCTATTGAATTCTCTTCCTAGGAAAGAGTATGAGACCTTTACTCTTACATTGATCAATGAAAGAAAATCGCTTAACTATAATGAGGTGTCTGCTGCTCTTGTGAGTTATGAAGTAAGGAGATAGGATAGACTGTCTTCTTCGGGGAACACAACAGCAGAGGCATTGGTGGTAAGAGGCAGGAGTTCCAATAAGAAGGGAAGAGATGATCAGGGAAGATTGAAGTCCAGATCAGGCTTCAGAGATCTGAAGAGGAATCAGTGCGCCTTGTGCAAGGAGTTAGGGCACTGAAAAGTTGATTGCCCGAAGGCCAAAGGTAAGAAGATGGAGTCAAACACCGAGGCGAATCTCGCACAGGCGGATGGATCGAATTCAGACTCATCAGTATTCTCTCTCTTTGTTACTACTCCTACTGTTGATTACTCAGATAATGCTGAGTGGGTCTTAGATACCGGAGCCACCTATCATGTGTGCCCGAGCAGGGCCTGATTTTCTAACTTTGAGAAGCTAAATGGATACTTCAAGGTCATGAGTGATGATCATCCGTTTAATGTGAAAGGGATAGGTACAGTCCATATCAAGATGTTTGATGGGATAGTACGAGAAGGTATGTACCTCAACTCAAAAAGAATCTTATCTCTGTTGGTGCTTTGGAAGCATTGGACCTTGTAGTATCTATACGAGATGGTGTTCTCAAGATGACCAAAGACTCAATGGTGGTGATGAAGGGCGTCCGCTGGAACAACCTTTACTACTTGAAGTGTAATACAGTCACAGGTCAGGTGGAGATTTCTATTTTTTCAGATAATGTTTACACGCAGGTCTGGCAGGAGAAGGTCGGACATGGAGGTGAAAAGTCTTTGCAAGCTCCTGCAAAGAAGGGATCATTGGAAGGTGCTGCTACCTGCAACTTGGTGAGTGAACACAGCGTTCTGGATAAGAGAAGGTAAAATTCAGCACCAGTACTCACCGCTCAGAAGGTCTTCTTGATTGTGTTCATGTAAGCGTTTGGGGACCTGCTAAGACTGCATCGCTTGGAGGTCACGTTTACTTTGTCTCTTTTATTGATAATTTTCTAGGCATTGTTGGATATATCCCATGAGACAAAGATGTGAAGCCCTAGATATGTTGATGAAGTGGAAAAGAAAAATGGAGAAGCAGACAGGTAGGAAGATCAAGGAGCTACAGATTGGTAATGTTGAAAGATACATGAACCAATTCCTACGATTTGGCCAGAACACTAGTATTGGTACTCACTTCACAGAAGGTATACATGGGTTGGCTAAAGAGGTAAACCGTTCCTTGCTGGAGAAGGTTCGATGGTTGTTGTCTAATACAAGATTAGACAAATCGTTTTGGGCTGAGGCGATTGTGTATGCTAGCCATCTCATAAATGGATCGACTGCGATAGGAGGTAAAACTCCATTGAAAATTTGGTCTGGGAAAGCTGCTCAAGATCATGATTTGCTGCGGGAATTTGGAAGTCCGACCTACTTTAGTGCCAAAGATGGTAGGGTGAATCTGGGAGCAAAGAAGTTTGTGTTTTGGGTGTCAAGAGAAATATGAAAGGCTACAGGTTATGGGACCCTGAAAACAAGAAGATCGTGTTGAGTCGGCATGTCACGTTTGATGAAACTTCAGTGTTGAAGTCTACCGTCTCTCAGCAGGTTGAGAGGACAGAGACCAAGGAAGTATCGCAGCGGGTGGAGGTTAATGCTACTCCACAATCTTCAGTTGGATCGGTATCAGTGAAGACTTCACCGGATGTGACACCGGGTGGAGATCATGTAACCAGGGTGATACTGAACAGGTTGAAGACATTAATGAGAATGTCGAATTTTTTGCAGCCATTGGAACCAAGGTAAAACCACGCACGTGGGTGAAGAAGCATGAATCTCAAACTTGTAACCGCGACAAGCTCAAGTTGAAGGCCGTTGTTCTCCATGATGGCAGTAAGGAGGTTCATATGACTCAGCCAGATAGGTTCGCTGCTGAAGATTCAGGTACAAATGCTTAAGCTTGATGGAGCTCATTTAAATGAAGTACGGTTGGCTTGATCCTTTGGGCAAGGTGTAACGGTCCCAGTTAAAAATTTTCCATTTAACATAATCATCTCGTATAATCCAAGCATGGGGCCCATCAGTATAAAAATACTTCAACACATACATCAGATAACATGTATGATCTATTTGAGACTTATCATACTAACATCCATAGTTCTATAATCCATAAGAATACAGTCTTCATTATCATCTCAATACATATGTTCATACAAGAATAGTCCAACACCAAGTTCTTTAATATTTACATGCCACGGTTGAAACACAGCTAAACATAAGCATGCTTATACAAAACCATATATATCTAACAAGAGTAACTCCTACTGCTGAGGTACCGGTGGTAATGTCCGCACCACTGCCCTTAAGCAGGACCTTTGCCTTTGTCCAAATCTGTAGTTAGAGTTAGAATAGAGTGAGCTTGACGGCTCAGTGAGTAAAATAATATTTAAATGCACTTAGCAGGTAAGCATACATGGTTAAATCATCCGGTTGACATGAGTATCAATATACTAGTTTTATTGGATCTCATAATTTACCATGAACCAAAACAGAACACAGTAACAATGCCTTATTAGTCGACTAGGCCACTCTATAGTCGACTAATACTAACGGTAAGTCGACTAATTCTGGAGCTATTAGTCGACTAATTCTGCTTCACACGTACCTGCTTCTTTACTGGCAAACGGGGACTTTTGCAGTCGACTACTCTTCCTGGTATAGTCGACTAATTCCGGGACTAGTCGACTTGAAGTTTCCTCTAGTCGACTAAAACTGTGAAAAGTTGTGCTACTATCTGAGGATCATCTATAGTCGACTATCATCTTGGTGTAGTCGACTAATACAACTTATTAGTCGACTGGTAGGTAAGTCCTAGTCGACTAAAACTGTGAAAAACAGATTTTTAACTTCTGTTTACACTCTGCCTCTGGGATTAGTCGACTACAGTCTGTTTGTAGTCGACTAATCCTGCTATATCAGCAGTTCTCTGCTTACAGAATCACACCTATAGTCGACTAATTCCTGGACTTAGTCGACTAACTTACATAAAAACAGCTTGTTTAAGAAACTATTCCAGATCTGAAGTTAAAGAATCATGCATGATTTTATCATAGGACTTCTATCATGTCCATATACATGTACACAAACATATATACACATATGTTCTCCCTTCAACGCCTCCGGTTCAACCCGGTCCCTTCCTCCGAAACACACAAACACAAACACAAACACAAACACAAACATATATACACATATGTTCTCCCCTTCAACGTCTCCGGTTCCACCCGGTCCCTTCCTCCGAAACACACAAACACAATCACAAACATATATACACATATGTTCTCCCCTTCAACGCCTCCGGTTCAACCCGGTCCCTTCCTCCGAAACGCACATATATCATCATACCATATCAATATGCAGGATATGTAAAATATCATAATTTCATAAGCAACAGTAACAATTATTTGCAGAATTGAAAACACATGATCCCCAAATACACCTAGGGTCAATACTTGCATATCCACATGCTTATTTCATTTCTTACTCATTTCTACTCATTTCTACTCATTTCTATTGATCATATTGATAAGATTTGTATGTTCTACTCACTTGTATGGCTGATCTTGGCTATTTGTAGTTGTTGCCTTTGTTGTTGCTACGGTTGCCTTGATCCTTGTTGTTTGTTACTTGAAAAGAAGGGAGTTCTTTAAGAGAGAGAGAGAGAGTGTTTTAAGAGAGAGAGAGTTTTTGAAAAAGTGTTGAATTCTCTTCATCTTTCTCTATTTATAGCTTCAATCCTTCCATAGATTTGTGCCATGTGTCCCTCCATAAATTTATGCCATGTGTCCCATCATTTTGTAAAAATATAAAGGAGAGGGGTTTATTTGTAAAATAGGAGGGTGAGGTGTTTCTCTTGACCAATCAGAACTAGCCATGGAGATGGAGATATTTTGATGGAATATTTGAGAAGCTTGGAGAAGATTGTGGAAGGAAAAGAAACTTGTGGAGGAAGAAAAAGTCTTATACCTGTATAAATACTTACGTATACACTTGTATATACGTATCCGTATAATACCCGTATAATACGGGTCTACTTCATACGCGTATTATACGCAGAAAACAAAAATATCAAGCATGCACTAATGACATTTTAGGAAAATAACAATACTTTAATTGAGGCAACTGTTACATTCTACCCTCCTTATGAAAGTTTCGTCCTCGAAACTTAACGTACCTTGGAATAAATGCGGATAGGCCTTTCTCATTTCCTCTTCCAGCTCCCAAGTGGCTTCTTCTATGTTTTGATTTCTCCACAAAACCTTGACCAAGGGAATATTTTTGCTTCTCAATTTCTTCTCTTTGCGATCAAGAATTTGTATTGGTTCTTCCGTGTAAGATATGTCTTCTATCATATGCAGGGGTTCATAGGAGATGATATGAGCAGGATCGGGCACATACTTCCTCAGCTGAGATACATGAAATACATTGTGCATCCTTTCTAAGGCAGGGGGTAGGGCCAAACGATAAGCAACCGGTCCAATCTTATCCAATATTTCAAACGGACCCACATATCTAGGGGCTAATTTGTTCTTATTGCCGGCGCGTCTCACTCCTTTCATAGGAGATACCTTTAGGAAAACACTATCCCCTACCTCAAACTCTAGTGGTCTGCGACGATTATCTGCATAAGCTTTCTGTCTGCTCTGGGCTGCTTTCATCCTTTCTCTGATTAGCTTGATCTTCTCTGTAGCTTCTTGAATTACATCGGGGCCAAATAGTCTTCTGTCCCCAACTTCCTCCCAACAGATTGGTGATCTACACCTCCTCCCATATAATGCTTCAAATGGAGGCATACCGATAGTGGATTGATAACTATTATTATATGCAAACTCTACTAAGGGTAGATAGTTGTCCCAACTTCCCCAAAATCCAGTACACAGGTTCTCAACATATCTTCTAATATTTGAATGGTCCTTTCTGACTGTCCATCCGTTTGGGGGTGGGCTGCTGTACTGAATTGCAAGTTAGTACCCATAGCTCTGGACAAACTTTTCCAGAATCTGGATTGAAATCTTGGGTCCCGATCTGATACAATGGATTCAGGTACTCCATGTAATCTAATTATCTCTCGGACATATACCTGAGCCAATCTTTCCATTGAATAATTGATCCGGATAGGTAGAAAATGGGCAGATTTGGTGAGTCTGTCTACTACTACCCAGACTGTATCCAGTCCTTGGGACGTCCGAGGAAGTCCAGTGACGAAATCCATAGCAATTTGACTCCACTTCCATTCAGGAATAGATAAAGGTACTAACAAACCTGGGGGCTTCTTATGTTCAGCCTTTACTTGTTGACAGACTAAACATTTGTGGACAAAATTGGAAATGTCCATCTTCATACTATCCCACCAGAAGTTATGACGTAGATCTTGATACATCTTTGTGCTTCCGGGGTGAGCTGTATAAGGTGTACTATGAGCCTCCTTCATTATTTCTTCTTTAATCTCTGCTACCTCTGGCACACATAGTCTGTGTCCAAGCCTTAAGACATCACCTTCTATGTGAAACTCCTTGAGTTCTCCTTCTTGCACTTTCTTCATCATCTTCTTTATTTGAGTATCTTCTTGTTGTGCCTTTTTGATCTTGTCGTATAGATTAATTGGATACTCACTTGATTCAGTTGATACCCAGAATTTGAAGAATCAATGACTCGCACTTCTATTTGCATCTCTTCTAGGTCTCTTAATAGTCTTACTTGACGAGTCATCAAGGTGGCCAGTGTTCCTCCTGATTTCCGGCTCAAAGCATCAGCTACTACATTGGCCTTCCCAGGGTGGTATTGAATAGTAATATCATAATCTTTTATTAGTTCTAACCACCTCCCCTGCCTCATGTTCAGTTCCTTTTGTGTGAAGATATATTTCAAGCTCTTATGATCAGTAAAAACTTCACAAGACACTCCATACAAGTAATGTCGCCAGATCTTTAAAGCAAAGATCACAGCGGCTAATTCCAAGTCATGAGTGGGATAATTCCTTTCATGGGTCTTCAATTGCCGGGATGCATAGGCAATAACTTTTCCATTTTGCATTAATACACATCCCAATCCCAGTTTTGATGCATCACTAAAAATGACAAATCCTTCAGTCCCTGAAGGTACTACTAAGACAGGAGCAGATGTTAATCTGGCTTTAACTTCCTGAAAACTCCTATCTTGATCTTCTCCCCACACAAACTTCTTATTCTTTCTGGTTAATTGGGTCATTGGTGCCACAATCAAAGAAAATCCTTCTACAAATCTTCTATAGTACCCTGCTAATCCCAAGAAACTTCGAACTTCAGTCGCATTAGTGGGTCTAGGCCAGTCTCGGATTGCTTCAATCTTTACCGGATCTACTGCTATCCCCTCTTTGGATATAATATGACCGAAAAATCCTACTTGCTCAAGCCAAAATTCACATTTCTTCAATTTTGCATAGAGTTGCTTCTCTCTCAAGATTTGAAGGACAATTTTAAGATGTTCCTCATGATCTTCCGGACTCTTTGAATAGACCAGAATATCATCAATAAATACCACTACAAACTGGTCTAAGTATGGTTGAAACATCCGATTCATTAGGTCCATAAATGCTGCCGGGGCATTAGTGAGTCCAAAAGGCATGACTAGAAATTCAAAGTGTCCATATCTTGTCCGAAAAGCTGATTTGGGCACATCTTCAGGTTTGACCTTCAACTGATGATACCCCGATCTAAGGTCTATCTTGGAAAATACACAAGACCCTTGCAATTGATCAAATAGGTCATCAATTCGAGGGAGAGGGTACTTATTCTTGATAGTTGCTTTATTCAATTCCCGGTAGTCAACACATAATCTCATACTCCCATCCTTCTTCTTGACAAATAGGACAGGTGCTCCCCAGGGAGATATACTTGGCCGAATAAAACCTTTGTCTAATAATTCCTGCAATTGAGTTTTAAGTTCTTTCATTTCTGCAGGGGCCATACGGTACGGTGCCTTAGAAATTGGGGCAGTACCGGGTATTACATCGATTGTAAATTCTACTTCCCGATCTGGGGGCAACCCTGGTAAGTCTTCCGGGAATACATCAGGGAACTCATTCACAATTGGAATAGTCATAATATCTACATCAATTCTGGTGGTATCCAACACCGAAGCCAGAAATCCTTGGCACCCTTGCTTCAATAACTTGGTGGCTTTGATGGCTGATATGTGAGGTATGTCATAATTTCCTTTCTCTCCTTCAAAGATAAACTCTGGAGTCCCTTCCATGTTAAAGATAATCCTCTTTTATTACAATCCACATAAGCACCACTGGCAGACAACCAGTCCATTCCTAGTATGGCATCGAACTCCATTTCGCCTAGCTTTATCAGATCAACAAAGGTCTTCATTTCTCCAATTATTACTTCACAATTCGTATATCTAGTGCTAGCTATTAAATTCTCCCCTATAGGTGTAGACACAACCAATTGAAATCCTAGGGGTTTTGATTCTTGATTTAATTTATAAGCAAAAGCACTAGATACGAATGAATGAGTAGCTCCAGGGTCAAATAATATATGAGCAATATGTCCTGATACGGAGATCATACCTTCCACCACTGCATTTGAGGCCATTGCTTCTCGGTGGTTCAATGCGAAGGTTCTGCCTTGCACCCGAGGTTGCTGAACTGATGACTGGGTTGCAGCAGAACGTGGAGCATTACTGGGTGGCATGGAGTTACTGGCTTGTCCTCTGGAAGGATTCGTCCTCATGATCGGCCTTCCATTTCCTCTACTAAATCCTTGGCTTCCACGCGTGGTTGGACAATTTTTCCTTAGATGTCCCACTCCTCCACAATTAAAACAAGACCTGTCTGGGAGACAGTTTCCCAAAATGATTTATTCTACACCTCTGACACCAAGGAGCCTCCGAGCCTCTGGGATGGAACGCAGAGGTAGTTTGTGTCTTCGAGGCGGTGTCTCTGTTCCTCAGCCACGTTCTCCCGCCTCTGGCTCCTCCTCCTCTATAGGTGTTAAACCCAGATCCTCTGCTACTGGCTGGTCCTGATGCCGTCCTCATAGGAGGTTCTTGATAACGGGGGCGCTTAGCATTGGGAATTTCTTCCACCCATTCTCCCTGACCTTCTTGTATGTCCATTTCTACCTCCAAAGCTCTTTCTACTGCTTGGAGATAATTTCTCAGTTGTAATAGAATCAGCCGGCCCCGAATATCTGATCTTAGGCCCTTTACGAACCTCTTTGTCTTATCTGCTTCACTCCTAACTAAAGCATCAGCATACCTGGATAGCTGAGTGAATTTCTGATCATACTGGGATACATTCTTAGAATCTTGACGGAGTTCCAAGAATTCTGTTGCCATTTTATCTCTGGCTGTCTCCGGAATGTATTTCTCAGTGAATTTGTTCACCAAGAACTCCCAGGTGATTGGTTCCCTTGTATTCTTCATACTAAGTTTCACTGCCCTCCACCAATGTTCCGCTTCCTTCTGGAACATAAAAGAAGAGAAGGACACCTTTTGTTCATCAGTGCAACTCATGACTTCCAGAATCTTTTCTATTTGTAGAAGCCATGCTTCGGCTTGCAAAGGGTCCGCCTTCCCTTCGAATACGGGCGGTTTCATTTTCTGAAACTGCTCCAGTGCTCGATGAGAATTGTTGTTGCTCGCCCTGTTTACTAATTGCGCGAGCCAGTCCGGCATCACCCCGGAGTCTCCTCATTCCCTCTATTTCGAGCTTCAGAGTCTTCATTATTGTTCGCGGGGTGCGCGCTCCCCATCTCGCTATAATGTGTCGTATCGAGTGACAGGGCTTCTTCAGGTGGTGGTTGGTTCAAATCCATGCGTTCGCCTTGTATGAATATAAGGGCGTCTTATCAACACATTACACAATTTGGATTAAGTAGGGATAAAACTTTTTCTCATATACTCATACTAATAATGTCACTTGTGAAACAACAACTTGTTATATATGTATATATAGTTACATCCATCATGGATACAAAAAGTGTCATTCCGACATGCCTGCCTACTGGAATATCCGGACTACTTCCTGCGCATTCATAAGATATATGCCAGGGTACATACAACAACCCTACGGATATCCATTATCTAACATATTAGGCCTATATACATAAATACATCAAAAGTGTCAGTTATAAGATTCACCCCTCACAGGGTGGGGTATCCCCACTAGGATCCTTGCTAGTATTGTTGTTATTATCCAAAGCCTCTTCGGGGTCTTCCTCTTCGGGGTCTTCTTCCGATGACTCATCCCCGGCACAGTGCCAGTCATCTAAGTCATCATATAGATCCATGTCTTTTTCCCATGTCTCGTTCCAAAAGACACCTCCATAAGTAAAGCCCCTTCGAGTTTCTTCCTTAATCGTACTCGAGTGCTCCACTACTGATACTTCAACCGAATCTCCTATGACACTACTTGTGTCAACCGGAGTAGGTTCAGGCTTGTTAGATGCCTGCGACTCGACCTCTTCACCATCTATCCAGTTCAGGGGCATAATCATTTTTGCAGGGTCAGTTTCATCTGACTCATATCCCCAGTCCATCGAGTCCGCTATCCAGCTCTTACTCGAGCTGTCGGAATTAGAGGCTGACCAGAATATATCAGAGTCTCCCATCTATATGTAAACAAAACGACATATTAATTTCGAGTCCATGAAATCATCTTAATCATATGACTATCATCAAGAACCAACATAATTAGACACACTTATAACTATACTTCTTGTCACCAAAAGACCAACTACTTAACTATAATCACATGTCTGTATGTAATAACCTAACAATTTCATCATCTCTTATTCCTTCTACATCTAAACCATTGCTCTGATACCAATTGTAACGGTCCCAGTTAAAAATTTTCCATTTAACATAATCATCTCGTATAATCCAAGCATGGGGCCCATCAGTATAAAAATACTTCAACACATACATCAGATAACATGTATGATCTATTTGAGACTTATCATACTAACATCCATAGTTCTATAATCCATAAGAATACAGTCTTCATTATCATCTCAATACATATGTTCATACAAGAATAGTCCAACACCAAGTTCTTTAATATTTACATGCCACGGTTGAAACACAGCTAAACATAAGCATGCTTATACAAAACCATATATATCTAACAAAAGTAACTCCTACTGCTGAGGTACCGGTGGTAATGTCCGCGCCACTGCCCTTAAGCAGGACCTTTGCCTTTGTCCAAATCTGTAGTTAGAGTTAGAATAGAGTGAGCTTGACGGCTCAGTGAGTAAAACAATATTTAAATGCACTTAGCAGGTAAGCATACATGGTTAAATCATCCGGTTGACATGAGTATCAATATACTAGTTTTATTGGATCTCATAATTTACCATGAACCAAAACAGAACACAGTAACAATGCCTTATTAGTCGACTAGGCCACTCTATAGTCGACTAATACTAACGGTAAGTCGACTAATTCTGGAGCTATTAGTCGACTAATTCTGCTTCACACGTACCTGCTTCTTTACTGGCAAACGGGGACTTTTGCAGTCGACTACTCTTCCTGGTATAGTCGACTAATTCCGGGACTAGTCGACTTGAAGTTTCCTCTAGTCGACTAAAACTGTGAAAAGTTGTGCTACTATCTGAGGATCATCTATAGTCGACTATCATCTTGGTGTAGTCGACTAATACAACTTATTAGTCGACTGGTAGGTAAGTCCTAGTCGACTAAAACTGTGAAAAACAGATTTTTAACTTCTGTTTACACTCTGCCTCTGGGATTAGTCGACTACAGTCTGTTTGTAGTCGACTAATCCTGCTATATCAGCAGTTCTCTGCTTACAGAATCACACCTATAGTCGACTAATTCCTGGACTTAGTCGACTAACTTACATAAAAACAGCTTGTTTAAGAAACTATTCCAGATCTGAAGTTAAAGAATCATGCATGATTTTATCATAGGACTTCTATCATGTCCATATACATGTACACAAACATATATACACATATGTTCTCCCCTTCAACGCCTCCGGTTCAACCCGGTCCCTTCCTCCGAAACACACAAACACAAACACAAACATATATACACATATGTTCTCCCCTTCAACGTCTCGGTTCAACCCGGTCCCTTCCTCCGAAACACACAAACACAATCACAAACATATATACACATATGTTCTCCCCTTCAACGCCTCCGGTTCAACCCGGTCCCTTCCTCCGAAACGCACATATATCATCATACCATATCAATATGCAGGATATGTAAAATATCATAATTTCATAAGCAACAGTAACAATTATTTGCAGAATTGAAAACACATGATCCCCAAAATACACCTAGGGTCAATACTTGCATATCCACATGCTTATTTCATTTCTTACTCATTTCTACTCATTTCTACTCATTTCTATTGATCATATTGATAAGATTTGTATGTTCTACTCACTTGTATGGCTGATCTTGGCTATTTGTAGTTGTTGTCTTTGTTGTTGCTACGGTTGCCTTGATCCTTGTTGTTTGTTACTTGAAAAGAAGGGAGTTCTTTAAGAGAGAGAGAGAGTGTTTAAGAGAGAGAGAGTTTTTGAAAAAGTGTTGAATTCTCTTCATCTTTCTCTATTTATAGCTTCAATCCTTCCATAGATTTGTGCCATGTGTCCCTCCATAAATTTATGCCATGTGTCCCATCATTTTGTAAAAATATAAAGGAGAGGGGTTTATTTGTAAAATAGGAGGGTGAGGTGTTTCTCTTGACCAATCAGAACTAGCCATGGAGATGGAGATATTTTGATGGAATATTTGAGAAGCTTGGAGAAGATTGTGGAAGGAAAAGAAACTTGTGGAGGAAGAAAAAGTCTTATACCTGTATAAATACTTACGTATACACTTGTATATACGTACCCGTATAATACCCGTATAATACGGGTCTACTTCATACGCGTATTATACGCAGAAAACAAAAATATCAAGCATGCACTAATGACATTTTAGGAAAATAACAATACTTTAATTGAGGCAACTGTTACACAAGGTACATAGGCAGCCGTAAAGGCGCAGCCATATTTGGTGATGCAACCCGTATGAAGCTATTTGGTTCTCGAGAAGCTGATTAGAACTTCACGTAGAGGTGAAGAGTTGTGGCCAATTAGAACTTCACGTAGAGGTGGAGAGACTTCACGTAGAGGTGAAGTGTTGTGGCTAGTTGGACTTCACGTAGAGGTGAGGTGTTGTGATCTCAATGAACAGATGGTCTTCTGGTGAGAAGATAGTTGAGCTTGCATAGGAGGGGTGTGCATCCAGTTGTTGAAGCTGATGATGGTGTTCTGTGTGCTCTACTCAAACTTGGTTGGACCGTCAGTTGAAGACATGTGGACTGGAGAGAACTCGTCAATTGGAGAGTTAGTGTTGGCTCATGATGAGTTCTTTGTGAGGTCATGTAACTGCTGAGTTGGAGACACGTTCGGTGATCGGCATATATGAAAGTTCTCGTCAGTGATGTGTAGGGAAGGCATGTCTGGTGCATCTCAGTTGATAGCTGAGCTGAAGTTGAAAGCTTATAATTGATATTGGAGTTTGGTAAGGTTATAGGTGGCAACGACAAACTCAAGTTGGATCTGGTGAGATCAGTAGAAATCAATAGTACGTGTACTGGCGATTCGTTTGAAGGAACATGTTTCGTCTGTTGGCCAAGTCATGGCCGTGTGTCGATTTCGCCGAGATCGTGTGTCGATTTCGTTCGGAGCGTTTAAGTCGAGATCGTGTGACGATTTCGCCGAGATCGTGTGTCGATTTCGCTAGGTGATATTTTGGAGCTCGTTGGAGTTCGACTCAGATTTGAAAATCTTCACCGAGGTGGAGAATTGTAGGGAGAGAGAGGAGATGAAAGCTTGATGAAGCTTGTGGAATCCAACTTGGATTCGGATTTCGTTTCTGAAAAGGAGTCGAATCCAATTGGAGTTTCCTAACAGGTGAATTGCTTCTCCTTTTAGGATTTGGATTCCTTTTAGGTTTGGATTCTTTTTCTGAGTTGGGATCAAATCCAATTGGGGTTTCCTAAATCTCTGAAAATCTGTGGCTATAAATAAGGGCTGGAGCCCTCATGTATTGTATCCCTGAAAGTTCCCTCAAGTATCCCTCTTGTATTAGTTTGTATTGATTGTTAAATCAATAAAATCTCTCTCTCTCCCTTGCCACGAGGACGTAGGCACGTTGCCGAACCTCGTTAAATACTGTGTTGATTGCTTTTCTTTATTGTTCTCTGTTTTGGTCATGTTAGGTACATCTCCGGCTGCATCAGTCTCCGCCTGGTTGATAGATTCCTCAGAGATGTTGTCAGGCGCGCAACACCCACCCCACCCACCCGTAGCTTAATATTCTTTCAAATTCTTTCTCAAATGTCACTCTAAGTTATTTTTGAAACTTTTCTCAAATTTCTTAAGGAACAAATGTGAAAATAATTTGATGTGAGTTTTTTAATGATAAATGAATAAAATAAAAATGTGTTTGTGTTAGAGAGTAGTGGACAAGGAGGAGAAATACGTTGAAAAGAAGATGAGTTTATTGGCTTAAGTTGGGTGCAGTGCTTTCTTCATTTAGATATGAACAATTTAGTAATTTTTTAAAAAAAAATTAGGCAAACTAAAAGATTCAAACTGAATTATTCCCTTTTATTCTAAAATAGGGTAAACCTTTAACATCTACAAGATTTGGATGGTAAATTTTTATTATCAATAATTTAGGGGTTAAATTTCTAAATATCAATGATTTAGGGGTATATACCTAAATAATCCTTTATATATATTTGCGAGCATTATGTCAAATTAAAAACAAAAAAAACAGATTGATAATATTCTAGTTGATTGATCTTTTTAGATTAATCAATTAAATTTCTTTTTTCTCGCCATCGCTAATCTTGTGCTTTCCTTAATTTCTCTGTAATCCCTAATTGTTTCGTTCGTCTTAGAAAAAATTATAATAAAGGTTGGGGTCTTTCTGTTATTTTTTGGTACCTAGAGCTTGGATTTTTCTCTCAAAACATGAGAATCCACCAAAATAGGAGGTCTTTCATTTTGTAGGCGAAACAAACAGCCCTGCACTGATTTCGGAATCCTGGGTCAAATTCATGACCAAACAAAGAAAGGGTTTTGGAAACCAAAATCGAAATCCACTTACAGTGCCTGACAAAGTCAGAAGTCAGCGAAAATGCTGGATACAATAGACAGGAGCTAAAAATAGCAAAGCTCAAAGGGCGCTATGTTTACTGTAGCTGAACTTCAAATTAAATTAAGGGGGTGGCAAATCAAAAAAATTTCGGAGAGAATCACTGACACGCTCCAGTGCAACCAGCGCAAATATTAGCTATACCTCGCGATTTCTGCAAGCATGACAGTGAGGGGCCACGTAAGAATTTTGTGGCCCCCACTGTCATCATTGTGTTTTTTTTTTCAGTCCTGAATAAATAAACACTTAGCATGAGTTTCGCTGATGTGACGGCCCATGTCAGACTTCTTTGGCCCAAAAATAGCAATCGGGCCCTAAACTTGCTTGGAAGAGTATGTTTATAGTTTGCATGCTGCATCATCAAAGACTGTCTGGCTCAAAGGAATTTTTCTAAAAATAGTGATCTTTTGCGTCAAGAAAAGAGATCATGAAAGTTAGACATAGTCGCGCTCTTGCATCTCGCGGATATCCTCAATTAATTGATTAACAAAATTCTTCACGGCCATCAGTTCAAATACCGCATTGCAAGCATTTTTTTCTTTCTCGACGTGGCCCCGGCTAAGCTCCAGACTTGCTCTTTAGAAGTCACTGGTGAATTACATCGGAGGTTGAGTTTATTAGAAGAATAGAAAAAAAATATTGATTAACAATCTAGATATCTTCGTAGCCACAGATACAGAGGCTACAAGGCCAGGGAACAACAGGGGAGGACGAAATCTATGGAGTCAAAGACATCTTTTTCCTATTTTTTACTTGTGAAATTCTAAATTGCTCCTATTGTTTTAAACTTGAGAACTGTTTTGATTTTTTTTTAACTTTAATCATGAAAAAAAAAAATATTTTATGGTGCTCTTCTAGATGAGAATCCTGGCTTCGCCCCTGGCTCACCTACTAACAAAAGAATTATGATCTTTGTATCAGCATCAGCATCCTTGACTGAAAATGCCATTGTAAATGCTTACTAACAACAGTTTTCGTGAACGAAGAAGCCATCACCAAACTTTCAGGTTTCGTAACAATTGTATCAAGGCAATAATAAACACATGAGGAACAAATAATTGGAGTTAATCCTCTACAACCAAAAAATTAAGGAAAAAAACATCAGCAACTCTCGAAGGATGAAAGAAATCAAATTTGAATATGGAACGCTGTAGTCTTCAGACAAATTTTCTGTTTGGGTTATTAATCAGACAGCCATCATCCTCGCAAATTCCTCGTAGTTCACTTGCCCATCACCATCCATGTCTGCTTCTCTGATCATCTGCTCCACTTCTTCATCAGTTAGTTTCTCGCCGAGATTGATCATCACGTTTCTCAGCTGCGCGCAAAGAAAAATGGGAAACAATTTGTTATATATAAACTTAGTGAAAATAAATATGCAACACAAACTGTCAATTAGTTGAGTGAAAAGAGTAGGAATTAATATGCAACAAGGCACTCCTATTTGAAGAGATAAAACCGTGGTATTCACCTCACTGGCTGAGATATAACCATTTTGGTCCTTGTCAAAGACCTTGAAAGCTTCTTTAAGTTCCTCTTCAGCATCAGTCTCCTGAAAAAGACAGGGCACCAAACATGAGTAAGCTTTTATCGCTATCTCAAATGACCGGCCAAAAGGCCACATTTGAACATCATAGCAATGCACCTTCATTTTTCTAGCCATTAGGTTCAAGAACTCCTCAAATTCTATGGTCCCGTTCCCATCAACATCGACCTCGCTGATCATATCTTGTAGTTCTTCTTCGGTTGGATTTTGGCCCAGCGATTGGATGACAGTGGCCAGTTCCTCCAGAGTAATGCAACCTATGGGGGCAAATTCAGTTTCAGATAAGACTGCAACTATTGAAAATAAATATGAGACATGAAATGATAATAGAAGATACGGTGACAATCAACAAATATCATCATAATCTGCGAACAACACATGAAGAAGAGTCTTTAGTGGTTCTTGAAATCAATATCTTTGTTTGCTATTCAAACCTGGAATAAATTCTGCAAGAATATTATCTTCTAAACAGAGCCTTAATTTTAGCCATAGTAAAAATAAAATCATTGTAAGAACTTAGTAGGGCCACCTTTGGAAGTATGGTGCTAACTTTCTATGCATGGATTGATTCCTAGCAAGATTGGCTTCTTTTGACCTTGACCAATTCAAATTTTCCAGAAAACAGAGTTCATAACTTCAACTTGGTAGGTCAAAATTCATGGTGGTGTTGTATAACAAAATTAAAGAACAAAGCCAAAGTATTTGTCAATTATTGAATATCATCAAAGCCTTATTAGTCCTGACCTACAGAGAGAAGGTCCTGCTTGGAGCGTAAACGGGTCGGTTTGGATTGGGATTGAAACCTCTTCCTCTTATCGGGTACAGGTTGAAAATTCTCATCATAAATTATTTTGTGCAAATATTAATTAAAATTATTTTTCAAAGTGGTAGTTCAATCTTACTATATGAAAATTTTTGTCAAAATTTATGCTTTTTGTTTATGCGTCTTCATTGCCATATTTTTGTTATCGGGTTTCGGGTTTGATAAGGGTCATATCCAAACCCTACCCGGTAACAATTCGGGTTCAGTTTTGAAACCAAAACCCAATAAAGACGGTCGGACCGGGTTATCGGACTTAGGGTACCATTTACAGCCCAAGTCCGATTCCACAGGGAAGAAAGGTTCACAAACCATTGACCAAAAACTATCCTAGCATAAGAACAGTTGTCGTCATCAAAAGTTTTTAGTCCAACAAAGATGATGAATACAATCACATGAATGAATATCAACTCTACACCAAAAACTTCATGAAGCATTTGTATTCATTTAATTATAACACTAGACTTAACCTATAAATTTAGGGTCAGCAAACCTTAAATGAAAGAGAATATAATCTACCAAAATCAAGGCAAGGATCAACAAATTTCGTCATGAACACAAGCACAAGAGAAATGCTACCAATACAACATAGAAAACAGACAAATGAGAGGGTTCATTAGAGAAGAAACAAACCATCTCCATCCCTGTCAAAGAGGCAGAAGGCTTCCTGAAACTCAGAGATCTGCTCTTGTGTCAAGAGATCCATTAGCTCTATTGATTCTCAAGAACAAAAAGAAGAGACTTTGAGAGAGACTGGCAAAATTGAGAGAGGGGAAGGAGGGTAGAAAGATCCTTGTGTAGAGAGAGGGAAGGGTGCCCAAGGGCTTTTTGTAGGCTTCGAGAGAGGAGGTGGGGGGGGGGGGGGGGGGGGGGGGGGGGGTGTGTGCATGACATTATTTGTCTTGACTTTTTGGCAAAAGGCTAGTCAAAAAAATATTTTTGTAAATTGTTAGAAAGAGATATATATTAGTAATTTAGTGAGGCTTTATTACCTTTTCTTTTCTCTTTAGCAATGGCTGGTCAACAAATGAGATTTTTTCCAAGTATGAGAAACTAAGATTCAAATTTTAGTAGTTTAGAAAGGTCTTTAGCCTAAAGTTGCCTATTCTTTTTCTCATTGTTTATTACTAATTTGAAAAGAGCACAAAGGTTATCAGCTTTTTTTGGGTGATTTGTCAGGATGCAGATTCAAATTACAAGGTTAATAAACTAAATTTCTTTGTTTAATTGTTTTTTTTTCCAGCTTTAGACAGCTGGAGCTGGGATTTGGTGCATTTAAAAATGTGTGCTTGGGTTAAATGCCAACATGTTGCAGTTTAAATCCATTTTCTCTCTCTTTCCTATTTTTGTTTTGTCTAGAGGGGAAAAAAAAAAAAGATAATATCTGCATTTAGCAGAAAGAGTTAGCAAGTGATCATGATTTAAGGTCCAAAGATAACATTAGTATTTTGAAAATACCAAAACATGTAAGAAGATTATAACCTTGGAAAGACATGCTATAATTTCGTACTGACTTTCAACTTGACAAAAAGCTACGGCCTTCCTTCTGAGAAAACAATTATTTGGATTCACATCAACTAGCAAGCAATTGAGAGCATTTGGAGACATCAATACTTTCTATCATGCCCAAAACAATTGGGGCAAAGGCAAGACTTTGGCTCTGTATGTGTTGGCATTGCTTTTACTTATAATAAATCCTTTTAGGGAAAAAAAACTTACTCAAAAGTGTCCATTAAAAATGGACTTTTACAAGATTTATGATGTTTGAATTTTTTTAAATTTTAAGTGCTTCTTAGTGACAATGAAATAATATTTTAAGAATAATCTGACTAAGTAAGAGAGAGAAAGTTTAGGTAGGATTTATAAGAAAAATCTGGTGAAATAATTAAATACTTCTTTTAGAGGTTAGATTGCATGAGATCATGCTAGAGAAAAAAATAGACGATAAAATAAGAGATCGTTGTGGAGTGGCTTCTACTTCTACTACTAGAATTCTGATTTTTCTAAAACTGATGTGAATTTTAATCTGTTACCACAAGTGTACGATGTTTAATCGTAGTACTTTGGGGATCGAATCTTCAAGAAAGATGATTATCTCTAGTTTAATAATTCTATTTAGGCGAGTTGAGAAATAAAGAGAATGATGTTTGTTAATTTTAAAGATTTCTAATAATTTGAGAAAGAACAAGCATTTAGGTTTAAATCCACTAAATTAATACATGAAAACTAACTAGCTATCTCTAAGAATCATCATTATAATTATCAATTTATTTCTTAAAGCATATGTTATACATAATAAGAATGTGAGCTATAAAGAAATATTATGCCCAGAAGATAAGTGTAGCAGAGATGCGTATGCTTCGTTGGATGTGTGGTAACACGAGGAGAGATAAAGTGAGAAATAAGGATATTCGTGCTAAGATAGACGTAGCCCCTATAGAAGAGAAAATGAGAGAAAACCGCCTATGATGGTTTGGTCATGTGCGACGTAAACCTACAGATGCGCCAGTCCGGCGAGTAGAGTGTATCAAATTAGGGCAAGTTAAATGAGCACAGGGGAGACTGAAGAAAACATGGATGGAGGTGATACGACAAGATATAGAGGCTTAAAGTCTTGATGAAGGCCTAGTGTTTGATAGGAATGAGTGGAGAAAGCTGATCCATGTGCCCGATCCGGCGTAATTCTCTTTTGGTTTATGTAGTCTACCATGAATACTTTGGACAAATAACTTAGTTGTTGTTGTATATGTTATACATAATCATGTAATAGCCTATCAATTTATATTAAATTAGCAATTATAAAAAACATAAATCAAAATTAATTAGATCTAAACATGATGACCCTAGATTTTTAATCTTAAACACAAATTATTATTTAACAATATCTAATCTATCAAAGTCTTGATTATCTAAGAATTATCTTATTTTAAACCTAGCAAATCTTGTGTTTATTTTCATTGAAACACAAAAATAAAAGATCCAAATGAGTTAACAAGTTACTAATCTAATTTCATCTAACCTAAATACTTTCTAAGATTAAACTATAGATCAAGAACAATAAAGATATAATAGTAAAATGAATTCATAAAAGAAGAACAGAAATTGATCAATTAAAAATAAAATTTTTATTAATTATGAGAAACTTACAAATATGAACTTGAAGAACAATACTTGGACCTTGAATAACAGTAAGAAACTCCAAGAACTTCTACAATTTTTCTATAAATATGATCTCCTTAATCCTAAAATTCTCTATCCTATGATCTCCTTAATCCTAGAATTCTTTATCCTTTTATAGCTGAAGGAGAGGGGTACAAAAGATCCAAATAAATATAGTGAAAATGTTGCACAATTTTTTACTTGATTTGCTTTAATCACTTGATTCACTGCAATCTTTGACTTAATTTTCTTAATCACTTGATTCTCCACAATCTTTGACTTGATTTGATAATTTGTTTTAAGTGCTTGAGTTGCTCTCAGTAGATCTTGATGTGAGTTGATATAGTTGGGCTTTGGATTTGAAGCTTTGGGCTTTGGACTTATAAATGTCTATTTTTTTGGCTTCTTTTCTTTATTCGTTATTCAAAACTTAATTTCTACATAAAAAAATCAAAAATATCCGAGTAGTTTATGAATAAAAAGCAGATAAATAAGAGTATAAAAGTATAGTAAAAATGTTGTCAATCAAATACCTCTAAATCTATCTTTTGCTAGTCCTCAAGTAAAATAAAACCTAACTCACTTTCACAGGATCGTGATTGTACTTAGCACGTGTAACAAGCCTTTTAAACTCTTAGGTTACTCTAGTCGATGAGTGTTGTGTTACGAGGGTTTACAGTAAATTTACCCACAAAATTCGAAGAAAGGGAAAATAATAAAAGGATAAATGAAGAAGAAAGAATAGAGAAATTATTTTTTATTTACAAAATATCCACAATAGTCTTATTAGTAAATAAGCTTCTAAGTATCCAATAATCTTTGTTTGTTAAGTGTTTTCTTAAATCAAGAAAGCATATCATCCTAATATAAAGACTCAAATCCTATTCTTCACACCATCTTTCCTATATTTTAGATCATACGCATCTTTGATTGTGGCATCTTGGGATTTTGATTCTAACTTCACACTTTTTCTTTTGTAAGTTAATTAAGTATCTTGTTTAAACTTTGTAGGATACGCATGTAGCAAGCTTTGAACCAATGACTCTCAAACAAATAGTTTTAGGACACAGTTGTAGAGGCATCCCAAGGACGAACTTACTCAAGTAACCAAGGTCACAAAACAAGACTTGTTATATATAGGTGGTTTTTATTTTCCATCACCTTTTGACGTGAATATTACGTAGTTACTAGCTAATAATTTTTTTTAAAGAAGTGTTTTAAGTTATTCCTCTTCATCCCAAGACTAAGGACTAGTGTATAAGTGTAAGTGTGGTGCATATTCACACAAACATATTTAAGATGATGTTTATTTTTTTGAATTTTTATGTTTAATCTAAGACTTTAAATTTTTTCTCTTTTTAACTCTACTTTTGAATTTCAGAATCAATGACACAAATTGCTTATTCCAAATTTGATTAATTGTGGAATATTAAACACATTTTTTAATAAAAGAGATTTTTTTTTTTGTATATACAAAAGAAAAAATCAAAGTGAAATCTCTCCTTCATATCTAAATCTTGCATTATCCTCAAGACAATGGTCTAAAAAGTAGACAATACACACACACATATGAGAAAAATGTATCTCAGCCGCCAGCTGAGAGAGACTTCCTCAGCTGTCACTTCAATATGATCGCAAACTTACTGTAACATGATCGCAGTCTACTGTAACATGCTCATAGTCCTAAAAAATCATATATTTTCAGTGTAATTAGGACTGCGATCATGGTAGAGTCCTCATAAAAAGACTGCGACCATGACAGCAGTTCTCATAAAAATACGGCGAGTTAATCACAATTCTCATATAAAACTGCGACCATGGTACCAACACCCAAAATTGTGGTTGAAATTCAGCTACGTTGCGCCAGCTGAGAGAGTCTCTCTCAGCTGGTGGTTGAGGTACAAATTTCTCTCTCTCTATATATATATGTGTGTGTGTGTGTGTGTGTGTGTGTGTGAAAGGTTTTAAAAACACATAAGGTGTAACATAAGAGTTTACATACACCTATGAAAAATACACCGTAGCTCATCTATTTCCATAATCCAAACTATTGATTATGATTTACATGTTCTAGTATGGATCAAATTTAATGTGAATCGAAACTTTCTAGTATCTTCGTCTCATGATCTAAAAATAGAGGTCTGTAGCTATCTTAAAAGACGATTTTTTTTATTAATTTGCTTGATTTGTGGGCTAGAAAGTTTTAATTCACATTAAATCTATATAATTGTGACCATAAATTACTAGACTTTAAAACAAGAATAAAAATTTAGCAAACTTTAAATTAGAACATTTAGATACAAATTAATTCATGAACAATCTTTCATAGATAGCCTACCTCTAAGTCCTAGCAAGTAGTATTTTCATAGCTAAAGGATAAGAATGCATGATTTTATAATTGAAAAACATTGAACTAATTAAAATAAAAATAAAGAAAAGAAAAAAAAAAACCCTACTGAAGTTATCTTCTTCCTCTGATTTCCTTCTTAAGATCCAGCCAAATTACAGAGAAATGAAAACTTTATTTAAGAAAGAAGTCTTCAAATTCGGATCTCCAATTACATGATACTTTAGACAAGAATATGCAAGCCTTTTATAGTTCTCCAAAACCCTAGACGGCTGACCCAGGATACCTAAATTAGAAAAAGAATCCTAGATGAAATCTGAAAAAAATTACATCAGCAATCGGCTCATCAGGACAATGAATCTGCCGTAGAATATGGCATTTTCACTGTCCTATACACTACGTTTTCTAATATGAAACAGAGAACAACTGGTGCAAGCGCGTCTTAAGATTTGACTGGTCAATGACAGATTCGTTGTTTTTACGACTGATTTACTGTAAATTGGTGAAATTAAGCTCTTACCTTTCTAGCTGTTTTCTCTCTTGTTGATGATTCTTTTAGAATCTCTGAGTTCATTTAAGTCTTCTGCAATTTAGTCCATCTTCTCTGCAGCTTTATTTTTAACTGTTTTATCGGTATTTTCTCCAAGACTCTAAATCAGTAAAAGTCACAAAGATAACTACGAATGTAGAAAGTGAAAAAAATAGGCATAAAAATATAACATATTTACAATATGATATTTATCACATCCCCACACCTAGCTTTTGCTAGTACTTGAGAAATATTCTAAACTAAAAAGACAAAAGACTAAAATTCCTAAAAATGAAAACCTAACTCACGTTCCTAGGAATCACGATTGCACTTAGCATATGCAATAAGCTGTTAAACCCCTAGGTGATACTAATGGACAAGAATTATTTTGTTAGAGTTTGCAGTAAATATACTTACAAAATTTGGTGAAAAAATAATGATGAAAAAGGTTAAGATAAAAAAGATAATAAAAAATAAGGATAACTTAAAAATAAAGAAAAGAAAAAAATTTAGCAAAGTATTCACTAGCAATTAGGTTCATAAGTTTCCAAAAAAATTTAATTTCAATCAAATTCAATCTCAAATCAAGAAATCTCATATTCTTTTTCTTGGAGACTTGAATTTAATATTTTCAAACCCTCCTTCTTAAGTTTTTAAATCCTTTGCATCTTCGTGAAAGTGAAAATAATCTTAGCTTGGGAATTTTTATTCAAATTTTACCATTTTAAATATACATACATACAAACATACTTACATACATACATACATACATACATACACACACACACACACACACACACACACACACACACACACACACATATATATATATATATTATTTTTATGCAAAAGTTTGAAGCATTACCACTTTGTTGCCCTTTAAGTACTTCTTTTTTTATAATATGTATAGCTCATCTAATTATCGTTCGTGTAAATAACAAGGCTTCTTGAGGCCTTAATACCTAACTAATTGATCATTAGACTTGTTAATATGTACATAAAAAATTATTTTTTTAAAACTCTCCTAACTATCTTTTGCGTAAATATTAAGGCCTGCTTAGACCGAAGCACCTAGCTAATCAAAATTAGGTTTGTTTATTTTTTACATTTTTTTTTACATTCGTATATATATATATATATATATTTCATATTTAAATAAGATTAAAATTTTCTCACCATCTCCAGGATGAAACTATAGTGTAAGTGTAATGAAGAATTCATAATCATGTAAACAAAATTTAGATGTTATTTATTTTTCAAATTTCTTATCTCTAGGTTAAGAGTTAAAAATCCTATCAAATTAATTGTTATATCAAGATTTTAAACTTTATTGGTCCCTTAATTCTCAAAAAGTTAGTTTAAACTTGTTACTATATTTTTTCCCCTTTTATATAATAAAAATAAAAGAAAAGAAACTAAGAAAAATAAGAAAGAATAAAAAAATAAAAATCTTAGACCTAGATACATTCATGTTCTTCTCCATCTCTTGCATGATCCCCCATCCTCTGATCTTAATCTCCTAATATGTGCTGGTGATGACTTTTTCTTTTTGTGTAGCCCTTTTACTAACTTGCAGGTTTTCTTCAAATCTTTTCAAATTTTCACCATAAATTCTTTATTGTCTTAGGTGGATCTTGTTCAAAGAATTGATCATCATCATTATCTTCTTCAGAAGATTCTGATGGAACAACTGAACATCGGCATGAGCTGTTTCTTCCATCCAATTTATTTGTAGAGATGCAAAGAATGGTGCGACTTATGCTAGACTTATTATGTTTTAAAGTGTAATTTATTTGGGCCTAATCAAGTCAATTGGATATTTGCTCCCGCCTACTTTAACCTATGTTGTTTGACCTAATAAATAATTGATCAAGCTTAAATGGTTTGGGTCTAGACACGTTTTCAATTACATTCAAGGGTCTAGATCTATGATGAGTTGATCCAGAATTCCTTGATGCTATATATATCATGGGTAGAGTTCCCTCTCCACTACAATCACCTAATCTCTCTTGGAGGCCTCTCATATCCTCTAAGGATCAAGAAGAGTACTTGATGGCTAGATAGAAGAATCTTCTCCCGTCAACTCTAGTGTCCCCGAGATCATGCAATCCCTTTCGTCATAGAATCAGGTATGCCTAAAACTCTCCTTTCCTTTGATCATGATAAAGAGGCTATACATGTATGAGATCTTTTTTGAAATAATAAATTAGATCTAACAATTGGTATCAGAGCCTCCTCTTTATCGGATCACCGGCAGTGGCGGACCCAGGTGGGGGCGAGCGTATGCGGTCGCCCCCACTGGAGTTGGGTTAACTAAGCAAAAAATCCAACTTGGATCATTTCTCCTGATCTCCACAAAAAAAACCTCTAGTTTCTCCTAATGACAGATTCTCAGTCTCTCCTCTGGGGATTGAGACCTCTCACAATCTCTCCAACAAATCTCTCTCAAGACCTCTCCAACGCATCTCTCTCACTCACGATCTTTCTCTCTTCTCTCACGATCTCAAGCTCGCCTCTTTCGACGTCAAGCAGAACCTCAACAACATCTTCTCGACGGAACTCGTGATGCAGACCGCCAACATCAAGCGGTAGAAGAAGTGCAAGAAGGTAATTTCTCGATCTGAATTTTGAATTTCAGTAACTTGATTTCTTGATCTGAGTTAGAGTTTCCACTTGTAAGTCTTGGTTGATTCTTAATCTGATAAGGTATACAAAAGAATTGGTTGGTTCTGTTCAATTGATCATTTTAAAAAGATTGGATTTTGGAAAAAAAAATTTATCAGAATTAGGGTTCTTGATTTGTTGATCATCCTCTGGAATTAGGGTTTGAGATTAGGGATTTCTTTATATAATTGTTGAAATTTTTGAAGTTTAATTGAAATTAGAAGAGGAACCTCATTTTATTTTTCCTTTGTTCTTTAGTGGATGATCATTAGGTTGTGAATAAAAAAGAGGCATTTTTTTGGAGAAACTGACAGTGAAAAAATCATTGGTTTTTCTGAGAATGGGTGATGAGTTGATGAATGATGCTTGGTGACATATATTGAAAAAGACATATTTGACAGCATTGACAATGAATCAATCATTTAATGATTTCAGAATATGGCTCCTCGAAGGGGAGCATTGTAATTTAGAGTGAGATATGTTATCTTGAATGGGAGCCCCTCTATTTTTTTGTAATATTAAAACTTGGAATATGTTGTTTGATTTTTATAAATTTTCAATTTTAGTTCAAAATGTTTTCGCCCCCACTTAGTGAAAATTCTGCGTACGCCACTGATCACCGGGATATAAAGTAAAAACTTTTTTGATCTTAATCTTTGAAAATATGAATCTCTTGGTTTAATTCAATAAGGAATTATTTTTTATGTCTCAAATAATGAATTAAATTGGAGAAGATTAATTGAATTATGTATATATTTTTGGAATTTTTTCTGTGCGTTATTATTCAGAATTTTTCCCTGCAATTAAAAAAAAAGGGAGAAACCTTTCTGCTGGCCGCATGCAGGCAAAAAGTAGGCCCTCAGGCATGCAGGCCATGCATGCATGTGTTTGCTGCTGGCTTGCAGCGCCAGCCCATGGGGCAACAGTAAAAAAAAAAAAAGAGTTTTAACTGTTTTTGGTTTTGTTAATTAAGCAAGATTATGAGATTAGTTAGGAATAGAAAATTTAGAGATATAATTTTAATCTAATAAGGAAACTACTTCTAGTTAATCTCATATAAAGTTTAATTTAAATTGTTGAGATTGATTTGAGTTTTAGGGTTGAGATAGAATTCTAGTCTATGAGAGAAATTTTGGGATAAAATTCTAATCAAATAAAAAACCTAATCTCAATTAATCTCACATTAATTTTATTGAGTTTTATCCAGTTCATTAAACCCGACCTATTAAGTAAACTCATAACTTAACCATTGCGGGTCGGGTCTGATCTAGACCCGAAAAGCACTACAGATCCGTTTTGCAAACAGAAACTTTAATTAGCCGTTACGGGCTCATCCGACCTCTGTTTTGAGCATGTAAATAGCTCTTTCGAAGCTCTTGACGAGCACTACAATATTACAGGTACTAGACATGACAAAATAGCAGTTAGTTAACATAAGAAAGGCGTTGAAATATTTATTTATCATGGTTATGTGTACCCTTACATGCTTCCGCTTCATCAATATTTATTATATGCTTTTATCGTTCTAGCATGATGAACATTGATATTTACTACAGTAGATAATACACAGATAAAGTTATATACATGTTCAAGTTAAAAAATTTATAAAAGAGCTTATTTAATTACGTATGTAGTTCATGAGGACAAAAACCAACCCAAAGAAAAACTATTGTTTAGCAAAATTATGTACAGTGTCGGATACTTGATGTGGGTAATGCAAGTGAGAGAATCTTGGTGTGTAGTAATCAGTCCAAAGGAAGGTTCTCACAGTATAGGCCCATATTGTATTACCTTCATCAACTAGTCCGACAACGGAACAAGAATCCAGATGCATAGATTTATGCGGCCCATGTGCGTGGCAATTGGCCCAAAGGAAGGTTGTCATTATGGTGGGGTCATTACATATATTATATGATTGTATAGATAACTTAAAATTTAGGACCAATCCTACAAAGGGACAGTCGGCCCAAAGGAAGATTGTTCTCTTACATACGACCTAAACTTTAAGGTATCTATATTAGATCAGTACAGTATTGGCATAAAGAGATACAACTTGTACTGAAAGTTTGGCCGACAGCTCTATCAGTTAAACTAGTTGCATTTTTTAAATTCAATTTTTATGGCTATTACAGTAGAATTTTGTTAATGTAATGTTTATGTTAAATTGATGAGAAATTGTACACTTATATAGTCTAAATTAAATGGTACAAACTTTAAGAAGTGGTAAGATCACGTAAAAGATCTTTCTTGGATTCATGGACTTAGAGTACACCTGATGGTCTGATGGACTTCTACTATCACTAACAAACGTTCAGTAAAAAAAGACCAATTATGATAAGAAGGAGAGGTCTTATAGGATGTGTCTAATGGTCATAAAGCATACTATTTCTATAACTATTAGCGGTTCTATACCCGATAAAGTCAGTGCTAAGAGTTTTTCAACCGAAATAGCCGACCGGTTTATTAAATCGGATAAAGTTGAGGCCAGCACACATCTTAGCAAGCTGATAAATATGGGCTACAATGGCAAAGAAAGCATAAGGGAGTACATTACGGAAATGTCTAATTTTATTTCTAAACTAAAGGTACTGAAATTGAAATTCTCTGAAGAGATTATAGTACATTTCATTCTGATCTCTTCTCTTAAACATTATAACCTTTTTCAAGAATATTTATAATGATCAAAAGAAAAAGTGGAGTCGTATTGAGCTCATCAGTCACTGTGTCCGAAAAGAAAAGAGATTGAAATAAGAAAACACTATAAATACTCACTTAGCATTCTATGGTAACACATCTAATATAAAGGGAAAAGTGTAACCAAATAGAGAGACATAAACACCACTACAATTGTTAATCCTAAGTAGCAAAAGTGTGGGGAAGAAGCATAAGGTCATTGCATGCTTCTTCTGCAATAAAGTAAGCCGTCTCAAGTAAGATTGCATAAAGTATCAGAAATGGTTATTTAGCGAGTATATCTAATATTTATGTTTGTTCTAGAATTAATTTAGCTTTAGTTCCACTTCATACATGGTGGATAAATAATTCACATAATCGATTCAATGCAGAACTTCCAAACTCAAAGGTGGTCCAGCCCAACTGAGCGATACATATATATGGGTGATGGAAACAAAGTTACAGTTAAAGCTGTTAGAATTTATAGCCTTAGATGAGAATCTGTTTTTTTTTTTTTAGATAAGACTTTATATGTACCATCCTTTTAGGCAGAATCATATTTTATTTCATTGTTAGACAGATTTGGTTTTACTGTCATTTTTAGTAATGAAATGCTTAGTCTACTTTTCAAATCTAAAGTTATTGGTACTAAAATTCTGATTGATGGCTATATAAATTGAAAATTTATATTTCATATGATGAATCTTTATATGTGAATAGCCTAGGCACTAAGCGAATATTAATTAAAGAAACACTAGAAAGTTTGGTACTAGACGGAGTTCAGGTGTCTTGAATTTGGTGTATATAGACATTTGAGGTCCATTCCCTACAGCTTCTTAGAATAGTCACGAATATTTCATCACTTTTACAGATAATTACTCTCATTACAGGTACCTATACTTGTTACATGAGAAATCCCAATCACTAGATATGTTTAAAATCTATAAGCTGAAGTTGAAAATTAATTGAATAGAAAGATTAAAACTGTTAGATCTGATCATGGTGATGATTATTATGACAGATATGACGGATCAGGTAGATGTCCAGAATTATTAGCTAATTTCTAAAAGAGTATGATATTGTCGCTTAGTACACCATGTCAGGAACATCTCGTCAGAATGGTGTTGCTGAGAGATGAAATCATACAATAAAGAACATGATTTGGAGTATGATAGATTATATACTCTACCAGAGTCATTATGTAGTGAAGCCTTAAGATGGTTATCTACCTTCTTAATAGAGTATCTAGCAAAATAGTAACTAAAATCTCGTATGAGTTATGGACTGAGAAATCTCCCAATATTAGGCATCTACATGTTTGGGGTTATCCAGCAGACCATATATACTATATGAGAAGAAGCTGGACATAAGGACAGTTAGTAGTTTATTCGTAGTGTATTCTGAGAGGTATAGAGGTTTTAAGTTTTACTGTCGCTCCAATAAGAACATAAGACGGATAATGCTAAAGTTTTTTTAGGATATTCAGAACAGTGGGAGTCAACTACAACAAAAATTTCATATTTGAAGAAGAACAGATTGTTTTACCGATGACAATTGTTCCAAATAATGAAGTAATTATTCCACTTCAGTATAAAATACTGTTGTACCCTTACAAGGTACATATACAGTTCATCCTGAAGTAGATCCTGCTGATGAGATAGAACCTAAAAATTCTCAACTACAAGTGCCTAGGAGTAGGCCTGTCAACGGGTCGGGTCTGGACCCGGACCCGACCCGTTTAGACGGGTATGGGAAACTCAGTTCTGGACCCGAACCCGAATACCCGTTTGCCTGTTTACCCGATTAGTAAATGGGTCGGGTATGATTTTACATGGACCATACCCGTTTTCCCGTTTACCTGATTAGTAAATGGGAACACTATCTAGATAGGAAACACCATATATAGCTCATGCCAGCTAATTAATGTTTGCCAACTGGATTAGTAATGGGGAAGAATAACTAGGGTATGCATTGTCTTCTCCAAATGCCACTTGTCAAACATTTTTGTGTGATAGCCATGACTTCTCATAACTTACAGATAGGAAACACCATAACCCACGGGTCCGGGTAAATGGGTCCAGACCCGCGAACCCACGGGTCCGGGTATGAGAACCTAGGTTCTATACCCGCGGGGAAACGGGTCGGGTATGGTACATCCTATAGTAATCGGGTCCGGGTCTGGTACCACCCGGACCCGACCCGTTGACAGGTCTACCTAGGAGATCAACTAGGGAGAGGAGATCAGTTATTACAAATGACTATGTAGTTTATCTCCAAGAGCATGAGTTTAACATGAGGCTAGAGGATGACCCCACATCCTTAAATGAGGCCAAACTCAGTATTCACTCTACTAAGTGATCAAATGCCATGAAAGATGAGTTAAAATCCATGAAGAAAAATGATGTTTGAATTTAGTAGAGTTGTCTAAAGGAAAAAAATCGATTGGTTGTAAATGAGTATTCAAAACCAACCGGGATTCGAAAGGCAATGTCGAAAGGTATAAGGCACATTGGCATTGACTATAAGGAAACTTTCTCTCCAATTTTTTCATGAAGAATTCTTTTAGAATTATCATGGCACTAGTGGCTTATTTCGACCTAGAGTTACATCAAATGGATGTTAAAATTACCTACCTTAATGGTAGCATTGAGGAAGAAATCCTGTATAGTACAATCAGAAAGTTTTTTAAGTGAAAGTTTCTAATATTTGATTTGCAAATAAAAAAAATTCATTTATGGTCTAAAGTAAGCAACCCGTCAATGGTATTTGAAATTTGATCAAGAAATATCCGATTTTGATTTTAAGGAGATTGTAGATGATCAATACATTTATCATAAATTTAAAGAGAGTAGACTTATATTTCTTGTGCTATATGTGGATGACATTCTACTAGTAAGTAATGATATTTCTTTTTTACTTGAGACCAAGAGTTTTCTCTCAAAGAATTTTGAGATAAAAGATCTTAGAGACACTTCTTTTATGATAGGCATCCAGATTCAATGTGATAGGATACGTAGAATATTAGTTTTATCGCAGAAAGCCTATATCGATAAGGTGCTAGATAGATATGGCATGAAGAATTGCTTTAGGGGGGATAAGTTGAGTCACTCCAATGTCCCAAGAATAACCTATAGAAAGAACAAATGAAAGACATTCCATATGTATAAGCGATTGAAAGTCTGATATATGCTCAAGTTTATACCCATCTAGACATAGCATATACCATTGAGAAACTTGACAGATACTTGATCAATCTTGGGATTGATCACTGGAAGACTGCCAAAAGGTAATGTGATATCTACAGAAGACTACATGACATCTGATCAATTGCAGCTGATCAGATACATAGATTCAGATTATAGTGGATGTATCGATAATAGAAAATCCACTTCAGGTTTCGTTTTTCTGATTGTGGGAAGATGGTTCATTTAGTCAAGAGGCCATTATAGATACACTATGATAATAAAAGCTATAGAGCTTTATTATAATAGTGATAAGAGTTCAGCAAAGTCGAAGCATATTGACATCAAGTTTCTTATCATTAAAGATAAAGTTTGGAATCACATTGTGTGTGTTGATAGTGTTAGTACTATTTTTAACATTACAGATCCACTCATTAATGCTTTCCATCTAAAGTCTTCTTAGAACATATTGCTCATATGGGGATGGCTAGTCATGATGATATCTTGGTTTAGTGGGAGTGGATAATTTTATGTAACGTACATTATTTCTAAGTGCACTTTATGTATATTTATTGATTCTGACAAATAAAGTTATAATTATTTTTCTTAAAGTCTACTTTTGCGCATTTGAGTTTGTTGAATTAGCAGTTAGACTCGTTGGAGTCATAAAGTTAGACTCATTGGAGACATAAAGTGAAAACCAGTTGGAATTGTGCTTATTTGATCAGAGGACATTTTCACACCACACGTCCACATTGGATCTATGTCATTAAGAGTTCTAAAACTTGTGATGTGGAAGGTCCTACCTCGATTATACAGAAGGTAACGACCGCCATGCTCGGTGGCAGGACACTTAATGAACCAGATTATTTTGAAATGTGATTTGTTGGCGATTAAAGTTTTGATATCATAAAGTTATGCATAATATCTATTTAGTACGACTTGTTTGGCCAAAGTGGGAGATTGTTAGACTTATTATGTTTAAAATCTAATTTAATTTGGGCCTAATCAAGTAAATTGGATATTTGCACCTGTCCACTTTAACCTATGTTGTTTGACCCAATAAAGAATTCATCAAGTCTAAATGATTTGAGTCAAGACACATTTTCAATTACACATAACCATGAGTGTATTTAAATTAAAATGTGGGACTCATATGCATGTGTGAAACTCGTATTATCAATCGAGGGCCTAGATCTATGATGAGTTAATCTAGAATTTCTTGATGCTATATATATCATGGGTAGGGTTCCCTCTCACCACAATGACCTAATCTCTCTCTTGGAGATCTCTCATCTTCTCTAAGGATTAAGAAGAGTACTTGGTGGTTAGAGAGAAGAATCCTCTCCCTCAACTCCGGTCTCCTCGAGATCATGCAACTTTTAGCATCCCTTTTGTGATGGAATCAGATATGCCTAAACTCTTCTTCCCTTTGATCATGATAAAGAGGTTATGCATGTATGAGATCTTTTTTTGAAATAATAAATTAGGTTTAACATCTTACTCTCAATTGTAATCATAATTCTATCACTATACGTCTCATTATACTCATCCTCAAGTATCCAACTCTTACAAATTTGGGTAATAAGAAAATCAAAGAAAATATAACCTTATGTTTCTTTGATTACCTATCTTTAAATTGCATAAGGTTGAAAATAATGGAAAACACATGCAAAATTGTTGGTTTTTTCTCATCAAAATATGCACAATATGAAAAATTTAATTATATGTGTGTAACACCAAATACATTATTGTTTAACCATCTACAAGTAGCATGCATATTATGATAAAGAGTTTTTGCATCTATCCCCCCAGTGTAGCCATTCTACAATTTTCACCCATTAAGCTCATATACTCCTTTATCCTCATAGGAATTTGATTTAAGCCAAGAGTAAGAGGGATTCTTATTAAATTTGATAGCAATTATAAATTCACAACCTTCATCTCTCCTCTTCAATTTATGTGAATTTATGGGCGTGATTGCCAATGTCCTTAATGGTGAAACTATTATAAAACTCCTCAACTAAATTAGGGATATAGTGGTCAGTGGTACCCTGGTGAATCAAGTAATTTCAATTCCTATTCATGATTTCTTTTAAGAAATACATACTGAAAGCTTGAAAAATAATGAAGAAATTTTTCTCAGCAACAAATTTGTCATGATGATGAAGTAGAAAGAGAAACATAACCAGATAAAAAATTTTACAGACTTGTGAAAATCTGAACTCTAAAATTGAAAGAAAACGACGGATCAGCAGTGCAGACAGCATCAATTATATCATCTGATGTTGATCTTAGTCGAGAACTGCTTCTTCTCTTGTCATGACTCTTCTGGAACTTTTTGTCTCAGAGTTTGATCTCGGGGTTTTGTGAAAAAATATAAGAGAAATTAGCTTTATAGACTTTTAGGGAAAAAATCTATATCTACTCATCTTTCCAATCAATCTATCAACTCAATTTTTAAATTCAAAATTTAAAACTAGTCAATCTTTGAAAAGAGATAAATTTTTTCTAAAAATAAGGTCTAGTAAAAAGGAAACTTTAAAACTTACAACAAAAAGTTTGTGCAAAATTCAAAATTTAACTCATAAAACTTTGAAAGATAAAGAAAAATTTTAAAAATTTGAAATTATTTTCTTCGCCCATACCTAAATTGAAGCATGCCCTAATACTTGATAAACTCATAAAATTAATCATCAAGAATTTTGAAAATATACCCAAAAAGTAAGAAAACTCCTCTAATAATCATATTGTCATTATTTGCCACATGGAATTAAATTCTCAAAGTGGATATTTCTAAAAGCAAGTGGAATTAATGTACTTAAGTGTGCAAACCAAAAGTCATTTGGTTGTGGTTGGACGACGGATTAGCCGTATGGACGGCAGAGTCGTCTTTCTGCTTTGTACAGTTACTTTCTACTTTGGACTTTATCTCCTAAATATTTCTCTGGTTCATTTTTCATCTATATATTTGAAAACGAATAGCAGTCAGAATAGGCTAGGAAGTTTTAAATCACAACTAAATAAAAGCAAAAGTATGTTAGAATGTTTGGTTTGCCTCTCAAGAAGCGCTTTAAGTTATAGTCATTAGCTAGACTTTTTCTGATCTGATGGTATTTTTGCCATCTCCATGCATATAGAGACTCACCCAGAAAAGATTCATTTGTTGCTCTTTCCATTGGTTGTTCTTCTCCGTTATTTTCTGTCCTTGACAAGTGATCGACGACAAGGTTCTCCGCTCCCTTTTTGTCTCTTATCTCCAAATCAAATTCTTAGAGTAATAACACTCATCACATCAACCTTAGCTTTGCATCGTTCTTTTTTAGCAGGCACTTGAGAGCTGAGTGATCAGTAAACACATATACCTTTGCCCTAATTAAGTATGAATAGAATTTATCAAAGGAGAAAACTACTGCAAGTAATTCCTTTTCCATCATCGTGTAAATCTGTTGGGCATCATTCAAAGTGTGGCTTACATAATAAATCACTAAAAAATCCATGCCTCATCTTTGCCCTAATACAACTCCTATGGTGAAATCGTTTCACACATAAGCTCAAGTGGTAGGCTCCAATCTTGTACTGCGATGATTGGTGCAGTTGTAAGCTTCTTCTTTAGTGTCTCAAATGCCAGCACACAATCATTAGAGAAATCAAATGGTACATATTATATTAACAAATTACTCAAGGGTGTAGCAATTTTAGAAAAGTCCCTTATAAATCGACGTCTGGCATGTCTAAGGAAACTTCGTACTCCCTTCACATTCATTGGTGGTGGTAACTTCTCAGTAACCTCAACTTTTGTTTTATCTACCTTTATACCTTTTTCAGAAATTCTATGGTCAAATACAACTCTTTCTTGGACCATGAAATGATATTTCTCTAAATTGAGTACTAGATTTGTTTTCTCACAACGCTGTAAAACAAGTTTCAAATTAGCCAAAAATGTATCGAAAGAGGAACCAAAAACAAAAAAGTCGTCCATAAAAATTTCAATGAATTTTTCAATCATATCATCAAATATTACTAGCATATATCTTTGAAAAGTGGCGGGTGAATTGTATAAACTGAAAGGTATTCTTCTATATGCAAAAGTTCCTGATCGAGCCAAACCTGCACAGAAAAATACAGAATTTTAGGAACAGTGTTAGGTCCTCAATGCTACCATGTAGCATAGGGTTAATAGGTCATGATCCACATGGAGGGACAACGATGGAAGCTTTGTGTAAGTTTCTTCTTTTAGGTTTACAAAAATGAGTTTAAAAGTTCTTCTCATTTTGGTAAAAGAAAACATGTAAAGTTAGGTTAACTTAAGAAAAAGATGGTAGAAGAAGAGATGATGATGTTGTTGTTATTTTGTTTACAAAAGAAAAGAAAAGACTAAATAAAGAGGAGAATATTGATTTGGAGTGAAATTCTAAACTAATGATGAGAAAAATTAAAAAGGATACTTACCTCTACTGTTACATCATAACGAAGATTTTCCTCAACGTGAAATAAAGTAAGCAGATATAAAGAATAACTTGAACACGGTGCTTGGCTAAATCGAGTACGATGAAGAAAAGTAGAAAACTCTATTGATGTCACTTTAATACAATTCTCCCTTGAAGAAGGGTTACATTAGTGTCGCTCTAATTATAATTCTTCTTCCTCTTCTCTCATGTAATGTAACACCCCATCCTCAGAATACGTACTCAGATGCGTATCCTGATTTTTTTTAAACACTTTGTTATTTTTTAATTTTTTAATTTATTATTTCCACCACAACTCCAAAAAACTCCACCAAAGCCTCCACCTTCTCCTTTACCTTCTCCAAAACTATCACCACAACAAACCTCTCCACAAAACTACCACCCCATCATCTTCTCTAGGGCCGGCCACCCTCCTTGGATTAGGGCCGAGCTCTTCTTCGTCGGTAACATCGCCGATGATTATTCCGGTAATCGTTCACGATTATTCCGGTAATCATTCCGGTGACGATTACAACGACAACAACTAACATCACCATCACCTCTACTATTTTCCACCACCATCTTCACTTCCACCATCACTTTCACCATCACAACACCACCTCCATCTCCACTACTTCAACCTCCAAACATCACCTCCTTCACTTTCTTTTTATTACTCCAGCAAAATCCATCTTCTTCACCAAATAACACCACCACCAAAGAAATCACCTTCCCTTCCTCTCTCCCTCCCTCTCCTTGGGGCCGGCCACTTCCTAGGCCACCACCAAGGGGTGGCGCACCACCCTAGGGCCGGTGGCCACCCAAGGGCCAGGCCCCCTTTCCTTTGCTCGCTTGGCGTTTTTCCTCTCCCAAAGATTCGGACGCGCAAAGCTTCAAAAGTGACGTTTTAGGTGAGTGACTTTCCTCGCCAAGAAAATGGACTTGCATCAAAATCATTATTATGTTGTATTTTGTATCAGTGTGGTGTGGTTGTACGAGTGTGTGTGTTGTAATCTGTGGACATGTCTTCACTTGAACAGGACTGATATACTGTAATGCTTGTAATAGGATAGAACAACTCGTGCGGACCATTCAGCCTCCGGTCTCTCACTATCTCGAAAGAGAAATGATTTGAGACCGCCAGGTTTCTCAGCACCGCCTCCAGACCATTCGGCCTCTGGTCTCTCACTATCTCGAAAGAGAAGTGATTGAGACCGTCAGGTTTCTCAGCTCCATCTGGTGAGCATACTTAGCCCTCAACGCTTTACCACTAGATTCGTCTAGGTAAGATGCTGCCGGATTTGCTGCTCGCACTGTACACTGAGTTATCCCGGTAATCTTGCCAGACGCTCCAGTGTTAAACACTGTTAGCTGTCTGTGCCTCTAGCTTGCTTAACTCTACTCGATTATGCTTAGCTACTACCTGATAATTGCCCCTTGTTATTACATGACTTGTCACTTGACGAATATCACCCTCTTGTCATGCTATCACTTGACACCCGGCATGATACACTTGACTCTCATAATTATCACGATAACAGGAATGATGACCTGACATCTTGATTTTCAACTTGATACATTATAGTACAAACCGTACTCCTGATACGCATGTATTCCTGATATTCCTGACTTGTTCCTGCTCATTCCCGGAATCTGATAATCATCTATCCTGATCGCCTTGCGGCAGGTTCCGTCCACCAAGCAACGGAACAATCCTGGGCCGTGGTCCCGGGTATGTACGGGACCCACTGTAAACATTGTTCGGTGATACCCCCGCTGGTTTCCAATAACAGCCTCACTTACTCAAATGGGGATGTATGTGAGGTAGGACGCTATGGCACATACCTAAACATATGAGTAGGATGAGTAATATGATTATTAAAAAGTGATAATATCGATGCATTCGGGTTTTTTCATCTATAACACGTTGTGCCCCCTTTACATGCTTATTATTCATAATGCTATGTCAACTCTCATACACTTATCTCTTATGCCACTTGGCTGTAATCTGAACATTTGTTTGGGAGGTTCTGACTCCTTGAATTTGTATATTCAGGTTCTGAAGCTTGGATTGAAGTGGAGCCCTCCACCGAAGATCAAGCTTTCCTTTCAGAGCAGGTTGACTAGTCTCAGTTCCTTTCGTACCCGACTCTTCCTTCTAGCTCGCGGGATTTTTCTTCAGCTCGTGAGCATCTTGTATTCATATTGTAAATTTTACTTTTGTACCTGGCTGTGATATAAGATACATGTAATAGTGTATCACACTCAGTGATAACTTTGTAAATTGTACTCCTTATGTTGGCATGTGTATAAATACTACGTTTTGTCGTACTGTGATTCTTGCCTGTACTGATGCTTAGCGTATATATGTATGGGTACTTATGACCTGCGTATATACGTCGCAGTAATGTCTCCGTATCCGCGGGATCGGGGCGTTACATGTAACTAACTCTTTCTAACCGAAAATAAAAATGAAAATTATATTGAAAAAGAAATAAAAACCTAAACTGAACTAAATTAAAGCTCTCTTCTAGAGTTCCACCTCTGCCTTCGAAGTATGAGATATTTATAGGAGAAATATAAAAGGATAGGAAGCGTATGAAGATAGGGGGAGCCGATGCTCTCCTAGATTCAATTAGCCGACCGCGAGAACCCTACTTTTGCCGCATTTTTGCGATAAGATCCTGGCCATAGGGCCAGGGTTTGGGGCCATTCATCCATTGATTTGTCCTCTATCCTTTATCTTCTTAGATTTTGAATTTCTATTTTAGATTTGATGATCTATCTCTTTATCCTTAGCAAAATCGATAGGGTCTTCAACAATTTATTTTTTCTTTGAAATTAGATAATATTATCTTATCTAATATATCTATTTTTCAGATAAGATAGCTTGTAGAATCTTTGGATTTGAATCAACCCCCTTCTTTGAACTTTTGGATTTAATTGGATAAATCTGTCAATCTCTCTTTTCTTCTTTAATTACCCTGCGCGCCACTAGACATGCAAATACATCAAACAAAGTTTTATTATAAAATAAGTGTAGAAATATGACACATATGATATGAAAATATGTAATGCACGTGTATGATCACACTTCTACACTTATCTTTTGATCGTCCTCGAGCAAATAAAAAAATAAAACCAATCTAACTTAACTCACTTTCGTAGGAATCACGGTTGTACTTAGTACGTGTAATAAGCTGTTAAACCTCTAGGTTCCCCCTAGAGGATGAATTTTGTCTCGTGAGGGTTTTCAATGGATTGCACCTACAAAATCCATAAATAATGAAAAATAAAGTGTTAGTGTTTTTGAAAACGCATTTTGAAAGAAAAAATATTTGAAGTATTAATGTAAAAATTCAAGTAATCTATAAGTCGTAGGATTATCAAAATTTAGTCCTTCCTAAGCTTATTCTTTATTCAAAAACTTATTTTCAATTAAGGTAAGGATTAAAATTATATTTCTCATCTAGTCTATTATTTTATCTTAAGTCATATGCACCTTGTAACCGTGAAAATTTGACCCGGGATTCTTTAACTCTAACTCTTATTCCTTATTATTATTATTATTATTATTTTACATTTATGGCGGTAATATTCCTTAGCTCTCTTAGGCTTTCTAATTTGCCCATGTAACGAGCCTTAGTCCGTGACATCCAAACCGGACGGTTTTAAGACACCAGCTGAGAAAACCCCAAGGACTTAGGACTTGAGCAAACAAGGCCACAAAAACTAAGAATTTTTATTCATATGGACCACTTTTAGGCGTGAATACTTATGCTTTATGAGGCACAAATACCCAGTTTAATCAGAGGATTTTTTATATAATACTTTTTTATAAGACATAAGAATCTTTATTTTAGAACCCTAAGTGTGTAAGTGTATAAAGTATACATATTTCATTAAGATAAAAATCAAGACTAAATTACTTTTTCAATTTTTCTTCCTATCCAAAAAATCAAACAAATAATTTTATTTGACCAAGTATAAGAAATCATAATTACCATTCTTTTATTCCTTAAAATTAACTTAATTTCTTACAAAATAAGTTAAAGTAATATTTTTGTTCTCAAAAAGTTTTAAAGAAAGGATTATATATATATATATATATATATATATATATATATATATATATATATATATTATATATATATATATATATATATATATATATATATATATATATATATATATATATATATATATATATATATATATATATATATTAGCAAAAGCCTAAATTAGTATGCTAGTAAACCCTCCCCCATACCTAACTCATACATTGTCCTCAATGTATGAATGAAATGCAATAATACATGAAAAAGGTGAAAGGGAAAGAAAATTGTCACCTCAAGGTGGTAGTTCCAATGGTGGTCTCATTGGGCCGATCGTTTCTGCCCAATTTAGATACTGTAAATTTTATTAAACCTACATTTCCTAACCTCTTTCTTATTAATATTTTTATACTCCCTAATATGAATAGGATTATGCATGAACCTAGCGTGAAATTTTTCCCGGTTATATGACCAATCTTGGGATATCATCATGGAGTCATATTGATCTAAACCTTGGTCCCACAATGGAATTTGATTTTGTTAAATGGATGATTTGGGCTCAACAATGAAAGAAATAGGAAGCAATATTGACTCGGGAATAAAAATTAAATCAAGTTTAGGTTCGAAAGTCGGAGTTGGTTAATGAGTTTAGTCCAAATCAAAGAATTGAAGTTCACATTCATTTTTCAATAATGTAATGTGACTATCCAAAATAGGTGATTCATATTCAAGCTCTATAGGGATAGAAATCAGTGTTGATTTCAGAACTAGGTCCAAATCGGGTAAGGATACTGGAGTCAAGATAAATTGAAAAAGTGGAACTGAATCACAATATTGGGAATTGGTGTCACATTCATCTTCAAGTTTAATCTCACTGAAATGAAAACTTGCCAATTTGTCAATGGGTTGGTATTGATCAAGTTCAAAGTTTTGTGGTGAAATTAAATCTTGGTCATAGTCTTCAAGATATCATGATTCTTGATTTCCATCAATATGGCTAAAAGTATCGAGAATAGTCAAGGCTTGGGTAGAGAGAGTTTCCTCATTCCTATGCATGTTTTTCAATTGACTAAGTCTTCTAATATGTCGATGACTGGGTAAAGGAATCTTCGCTTTGAATCATGGATTCCATACTCTCTTCGAAGTCAACAGGTTCTTGTTGTGGTGGGACTTGAAAATTGGATTAGAGATTTTGGATTTGGGATTGTTTGGGAGAATTGAGTCCATTTGAATTCGCAATTTTCGTGTAGACTCAAGGCTTCAAAACTCTTCTCTAAAGAAGATTTTTTCTAAAGGTTCGTCTTGGTATGGAGTATATGAAGCTATTTATTGATAAGGTTGTTGATAGTAAGACTCGGGGAGTTGTATCCCCATTGACTCGGTGAAAAGTGGTGATGATTATCCCAATCTTGTTCATAATAGTGGGATTGGGCATATATTGATTCGGATAAGATAACTCTGGCATACTTGGTCGGTTAAAGTTATGAAATGTCGGGTTGGTAATCTCCAAATTGCAAGAGGTTGAGGTGAAATATGAATTTGAGTTATAATCAAAATAATTGTAATTATAATTCATTCACAAGAACAAACAAAAATAAACAAAAAAACAAATAAGAAAACAAAGAAAATTCTAGCCTATGTTAGGGTAGACCACAGACCTAGGTGACTTCTAACTAGTTGACTGGCCACCGGAGGTATATTACAGCAATTTAACCACAAGTTAATCGGCTAGGTAGGGGCAAGACCAATGGGAGGTATCCGTACTTGAGCAACAGACCTAATTATGCCAAGTCACTGTTCTTCGAGGCTTCATCTCTCAATCCCTAATCTTTGACACTGATTTAACAAGAGTCAAACTCTAACAACTTCTCCCTTAGGTCAATCTCCTATTGAGTCTGAGACGTCCCTAAAGCCAACGTCTACTCAATTTTAATTAGGCTGGGTTAGTGAGTGAGAAGATGGATTTCGGGTTAAAGAAGAGTAATAACTTCTTCACTTTATATTGTTTAAGGGGTTATGCCCTTTACGAGTGTACAAGTATATAGCAAAATGAATACATTCAAGCAATATATATCACCCAAATGTGTCTCCTAATGCTACATGCTACGCACATGTACTTTTCCTCCAGCACACTTCAAAGTAATATAAAGAAACGAAATAGACAAATACCCTAAATTGCAAAGTCTGAACTATTTTTAGAATTAACAAGCACCAATTTACTGTTGAGGTTTGAACAGTGTGCAAGGTAGGTTAAATTAAAAAAACTAAATACTGCTGATGATTATACCTTGCAATTCAAGTAACCTGCAAAAAGCAGATTAATAGTCCTTCCCACTTTGCTGTAGCCGTGTTTGCACGGCAAAAGTTGGGTTCCCTGAGCTCTACTTTTAAGAGCAGAGGCTCAGGTATGCTATATTTCCATTGCAACTTTTTGTTTTCTTAAATTAGTTCCTGTACACTAAAACAGAGAAGAAAAAAAGATTAATTCGTTAAAGTAAATAAACAAGAAAGAAAACTTACCGCCCTTCCCCCCGGCAACAGCGCCAAAATTTTGATCGAGCCAAACCTGCACAAAAAATATAGAATTTTAGAAACACTGCTAGGTCCTCAATACTACTGTATAGTCTAGGGTTAATGGGTTATGATCCACAAGGAGAGACAATGATGGAAGCTTTGTGTAAGTTTCTTCTTTTAAGTTTACAAAAACGAGTTTAAAGTTCTTTGCAGTTTTGGTAAAATAAAACAAATAAAGTTAGGTTAAGTTAAGAAGAAGATGGTAGAAGAAGAGATGGTGGTGATGTTGTTTTTTTATCTCAAAAGAAAAGAAAAGACTAAATAAAGAAGAGAATGTTGGTTTTAGAGTGGAATTTTAAATTAATGGATGAGAAGAAATAAAAAGAATATTTGTCTCTACTATTGCATCATAACTAAGATTTACCTTAGCGTGAAATAAAATAAGCAGATAGAAAGAGTAACTTGAACGCGGTGCTTGGCTAGATCGAGTATAATGGAAAAAGTAAAAAACTCCATTGATGTCACTTCAATACAATTCTCCCTTGAAAAAAGATTACATCAGTGTCACTTTAATTACAATTCTTTTTCTTCTTCTTCTCTCATGTAACTCTCTCTAACCTAACATAAAAATGAAAATTACATTGAAAAAATAAAAACTTAAACTAAATTAAAGCTCTCTACTGGAGTTCCTTCTCTGCCTTCAAAGTATGAGGCATTTATAGAAGAAATATAGAAGGATAGAAAGCTTACAAAGGTAGGGGCCAGCTCCCCCCAGACTTAACCACCAGGCCACGGAAACGCGGCTTTCGTCATGTTTTCGTGACAAGATCTTGGCCATAGGACCTAGGTCAGGGGAATTCATTCATTGATTTGTCCTCTATCCTTTTATCTTCTTAGATTTGACGATCTATCTTTGTATTCTTAGCGAAATCTATTGAGTCTTCAATGATCCGTTTTTTCTTTGAAATTAGATGATATTATCTTATCTCCTATATCTATTTTTTAGATAAGATAGCTTCTAGAACTTTTGAATTTGAATTGATCCCCTTTCTTTGAAACTTTTGAATTTAATTGGATAAATCTGTCAATATCTCTCTTTCTTTCTTAATTATCCTGCAGGCCACTAGACATGCAAATACATCAAATAGCAAAATTTTATTATAAAATAAATGCAAAAATGTGACACATATGATATGAAAACATGTAATGCACGTGTACGATCAGTTCTATATGGGCACGTAAAGGTTGTTTTCTCTTGATCTTTGGGGGCTATAGCAATTTGGTTATACCCTGAATACTCATCTAAGAAACAATAAAATGCATGCCTCGTAGGTCTCTGTAGCATTTGATCTATGAAAGGCAAGAAAAAATGGTCTTTCCTAGTAGCCTGATTTAGTTTTTATACTTCATACAAACTCCCCATCCCGTGGTTGTTCGAGTGGGAATCAATTCATTATTATCATTCTTGACCACATTTATACCTCCTTTCTTAGGGGCTACTTGAATTGGACTAACCCATGCACTGTCCGAACTAGGGTAGATTATACATGCATCAAGTAAGTTAAGAACTTTTTCCTTTCCACTTCCTGAAGTATTGGGTTTAGATGATGTTGTGGTTGAATTGTGGTTTGTAGCTCTCCTCTATCAATATCTTATGCATGCAAATTGAGGGGCTTATACATTTGATGTCCGCAATAATCCATCCCAATGCCACTTTGTGGTCCCGTAATATTCTCGGCAGTTTTTTTCTGCTGTCCCTATCAAAGAAGAGGAAATAATGACTGACAGTGTAGAATTTTCTCCTAGAAATTCATACCTCAAGTGAGATGGTAGCTCCTTAATTTCAAGCTTACGTGGTTCTTGTATAGACAACACTGGTGCAAATGGTAGATGTTTCAGCTCCATTAACTCCTCTTTTTTTGAAAATCATGTTGTGGCTTCCAAGTACTATACACACTCTCTCTTGCATGATCTTCTGTGATGCTTGTGTCAGAGTGGGTGATGCATACCTCCAATGGTAATGTGGGGTTCCCTTCTCGAAATATCTTCCTTGTTAGCTTATCCACTGCATGAATGCGGAAACAATCTTCATTGTCCATCGGGTATTCCATAGCTTCGAAGACATTGAAAGTAACTTCATCGTTCTGCACATGAAGAGTCAATTTTTCCTGTTGGACATCAATTAATGTATTACCTGTAGCTAAGAAAGGTCAACCTAAGATAATAGATATTTTCCTATCTTCCTTCATGTCGTGGATAATGAAATCTGCCGGTAAGTAGAGCTTGTCTACTTTCACAAGTACGTCCTCAATTACTCCCCTAAAATATTTGATCATCTGTCTGCCAGTTGGAGTGACACCATTGTTGGTGTTGCTTCTCCCAATTCAAGTTTCTTGAAAACAGATATAGGCATGAGGTTGATAATCGCTCCAAGATCACATAGGGCTTTTTTAAATTGATAATTTTCTATTTTGCATGGTATGGAAAAACTCTCTGGATTCTTTAGCTTAGGAGATAGCTTATTCAACAGAATTGTGCTACACTCCTCATTGAGCATCACTGTCTTATGGTCCTCCAGCTTCTTTTTATTTCTCAAAATATCTTTCATAAATTTTTCATACTTAGGCATCTATGCTAAGGTATCTGCAAAAAGAATGTTAATATGTAATTTTTTAAACATGTTAACGAATTGAGAAAATTGCTTATCTTTATTTTATTTTTTTAGCCTCTGTGGGAATGGAACTGGTGGAACATAGGGCCTTATGGTGCTTTCTTCATAAGTTCAGGCTCTGCTTCTGCTTCAGCCTCTGGATGGCAGATTAACCGTTCAGATAGCGGATCCGCTATCTGTTGGACTCTGCTATGCTTTGTTTTACTGTGTTCATTTCTGTTGCTCTCCTTAGCCACTTCTGAGCCCTCTGCATCAGTGCTCCTTGATTGCTCCTGTTCTATTTGTCTACCGTTCCTTAGGATTATTCACTCGCTTGCTCGTTAGAATTATTCTCAGTGTTGCTTGATGATGATCCCTGCGACCTGTTGGCTAATGCAGCCGCCATCTGGCCCACCTAGACCTCCATCGCATGTATAAATGTTGTTGTGCTGTTTTGAAATTGCTTTGTATTGGTTGCCGGTTGCGCTACTGCTTATTTCCAACCTGGTTTCGTGTCTCTTTGTTGGCGTTGTTGTTGCTATTGTTGTGGCTGCGATTGCTGAAAGTTCATCTTCATGTTGTTCCTCCATTGCAGATTTGGGTAGTTCCTTCATCTAAGATTGTATGTGTTTGAGTAGGAATTATTTGGCCTTTGGTAGATATTGATATAATTGCCTTGTTCATTTTACTCGAAGGCAAAATTGTTACCTTGACAGATATTGCTTTCATGACCCCCTCCGAAAAAATCACAAGATTAGTTGGTTTGGGTGAAACTTATAGAGGTCGCTCCAAGTCGCTTCGTGATAACCACAATTGCGCTTGAATCATTGATAAGATACCAAGCTCATGTACCTCTGCTATCTTCTTTGCTGGCTCCCTTGATGATTGCCATTGATAGTGATTTGATTACATCTCATCAGGAAATTCTTGAGCCTCCTCCAAGTTCTTGCTCATCAAAACTCTGTCCGCTGCAACATCTATGATCATCTTTGTATTTAGGTGGAGTCCATTGTAGAAGAACTGGATCTCCAACTATGAGGTTAGCCCATGATTTGGTACCTTGTTCAGTAGCATTTTGTACCTTTCCCAAGCATCATGTATGGATTCATCGTCTAATTGGGAAAAGGTATAATATCGCTTCTTAATTTCGACACCTTAATCAGTGCTAGGTACTTGGCCAGAAGAGCCAACCATGTTGCAATCATCTTTTTAGTAAGAAAGTAGAACCAAATCTTTGCTTTATCCTTTATAGGAAAAAGGGAAAAACATCAATTTAATTGAATCGGAGAAAACCCATTGTGCTTCTAAGTGTCACAAATCTCTAAGAAGCTCTTGATGTACTCATTCGGATCTTCATCGGGTCTTCTCCCAAATTGGCACGTGTTCTGCATCAATTGTATTACACTGATCCTCAACTCGAAGTTGTTGGGTTGTATAGTTTACTCGATAATACATGATATAGCCGCTGAGGTGGATTGTACCGCATAGTCTCGTAATGATTTATGCTCTTTAGTGGTTGCCATCACCGCTTCTCGATCTCTCTTTTCTTTTAATAAGCGTCTGATGGTCCTCTCGTTCTCTGGATCAGGTTCTATCAGGTTAGAACTTCCAGAAGTTCGCATACAGATATAAGAATCTGTTCTTGAAATCTGGACTACAGAGTTAACTTTTGGACGTCGGATCCGCTGTTGGGACTACAAATTTGCTGTCTTTTAGTGTCCTCTTGAGTTTAGCTTGCTGTATCTTGAAATAGAAAATTTATAGTGAAAGTTTATGCAGAAAATAAAAATTCAAATTAAGATCAGATTTAATTATTAGTGATATTAAATTAACAATCCCCAGCAACAGTGCCGAAAACTTGATGGTTAATTTGCAAAATATCAATCGCTAGAAGTAATAAAGTGATGAAAAAAGTGTCGAACCCACAAAGATTGTATTTAAATACCACCAGTAATTATTTCTAAAACTTATTTAAAAACTATGAAATTTGGGGGAAAAAAATGAGGAAACTAATTAAAAGAAGTGTTTTAATATAAGAAAAGTACTAGTGTTTGGTGACTTCAGCGTATCTCTTTCAAATTATTCTTATTACTTCTACTAGAAACTTTAATTAAAGTATTGCTAACAATCGAAGGATCCTTTGGTATTTAATAATCTTCATCGAGCATCGTCAAATTTAACCTAGACTAGAACCCACAATCTGTCGATTTAGTGAGTTTTCTTACCTACAACAGTATTAAGATCTGTGATTCTTTTCTAAAGATTACAAAATCTATTATTCTCTTTTCGGTCTCAGCTTGTAAGAAGTGATTCTATCCTATGAAGCTTTGTTGGTTTATTTCCTGTCGGTCTTCAAACTAACCATTTATATAATTGTGGCCATCAATTATTAGACTTTAAAATAAGAATAAAAATTTAGCTAACTTTAAATAAGAACATTTAGATACAAATTAATTCATGAATAATCTTTCATAGATAGCTTATGTCTAAGCCCTAGCAAGTAGTATATATCATAGCTAATAATAAGAAAGCATGATTTTATAATTGAAAAATATTGAACTAATTAAAATAAAAGTAAAGGAAAGGAAAAACTCAATTGAAACTATCTTCTTCCTCTGATTTCCTTCTTCAAGATCCAGCGAAATGGCAGAGAAATAAAACCTTGAATCAAGGAAAAAGCCTTCAAATTCGGATCTCCAATTACATGATACTTTATACAAGAATATGCAGGCCATTTATACATCTCCAAAATCCTAGACGGCCGATTCAGGATTCCTAAATTAGAGAAATAATTCTAGACGAATTCTGAAAAAATTACATCAGCAATCGATTCATAAGGATAGGGGATCTGCCGTCAAATATAGCATTTTCGTTATCCTATGCATTTGTTTCCTAATACAAAATAGAGAACAGCTGGTGCAAGTGCGTCTTAAGCTTTGACTGGTCAACTACGAATTCGCCACTTTTACGGTGAATTCGCCGTAAATTGGTGAAATTAAGCTCTCAGGTTTCTCTCGCTATTTTCTCCCTTGTTGATGATTCTTCTAGAATCTCTGAGTTCATCTAGGTCCTCTGCAATTTAGTCCATCTTCTCTGCAACTCTTATTTTTAACTTTTTATTGGTATTTTCTCCAAAGCTGCTCTTTGACTTTAAATCTGCAAAAGTCACAAACAAAACTACCAATGCAACATTAGAGTAACAAAAATAGGCATAAAATTATATGAAATATTCATACAATATGATATGACATTTATCAACAACCCTACTCCTACCTCGTACACACTATCAGAAAAGAAGGACATCAGGGCTCAAGATCGAAAATGGACTGGGTAAGCCAGAGACAAGATGTAACCCCGAGTCCCAGGTGTACGTGTGTATGTACCCGAAATAGTGTAAATATCCTATTTGACCATCTTGGTAGCTAGACTGATATCGTTTCAGCTCAAAATATTATTACTCATTACTTTCGATTTTGCTAGATTTTCTAAAATTTTTGAAGAAAAATCTCAATTTGGGATCGACCAGTGTCACAGACCGACTCCAGGATTTTTATTTAGCAATCAACTATGATTTCACTAATCCGACTTTGTGGCATCATTCAAAATGATATTTTCTATTTTTGGAAAATTTTGAGAATTTTTCTGAATTAATAGAAATTTAATGAAATAAAGTAATAATTAAATGAATTAACAAATAAATAAATAAATAAATATTTTTAAAAATCCAATAATTAAATTTGTAAATATTACTCAATTAGTTTCCTAGCAAATTATGTTTACTAATAATTAAATTAGTAAATATTACTCAATTAGTTGCCTAGTTAATATTATGATCCAAATGATTGCATGAAATAATATGTATATAATAAAAAAGTAGGTCACTAGTGTGTATATGCATATTTAGTGATCCTAGTAAATAAATAAAATAAAATATAAAAAAATAAAAAGACACATTTAGTGAAAAATTAAATATTAGAAATCTAATTATAACAAAATGTTATATGGTTAGTATTTAATAAATAATTAACCTACCACACTCATATGATAACCAAGTTGATACTTGCACATAAAACAATTAATTACTATTAAATAAATGATAAATAAAACTAAGTAGATAACTTTTAAATAAATTAGTAATTAATCTACCACGGTAGTGTGATAACCAAGTTGATACATTCCATACTTGTACAATTAGATAAACAGTAAATAATTAGTATTTTAGATATTAAATGAGCGACATCTATATAAATAGCTAAGTTTAGAATTAGTAACAATTGAAAAATAATTATTAATCAATAACTTAAATTTATCTAGCTATTTAATAATTATTATTTATATAAATAACAAATTTGAACTTTAAACAATTGATTAGTAATTCATTTAACTAATTAAAAATTATTTATTAATTGTGATAATTATTGAACAATGAATAACAGAAAATTTAATAACTAATATAACGATACTAAATAAAATACATGAATCTAGGATATAGTCAATACCACATTAAAAAAAAACACTCACTTTGAAAACTGAGAAAATGAAACTAACGTAAACTGTTTAAATATTTAGGCCGCGAATTGACTCAGTGCCAGTTGTTGATAAGAAACAGTCAGACCCCGCGACAAGAGGCAAGTGTACACACTATCTTCTCTTAGACTTTCTTGTTGGTTTTAATATTGTCCTTTAATCATATCACAATTATACTGTGTGTACACTATATTGTCTCAATTGTATCGTGGATCACTATATTGTTTATTTTGTTGATTCTTGATTGCATCATCTGTTTTATCACATGATCACATTGTGTTGTTTCATGTATCATTACTGTTCATATATGCATTCAAAATAGAATTGACATCATTGTTTTGTATTTGATAGACTAATTTACTGACACGAAAATTTGTACTGATCGTGACTCAGAATTATGATCTGAATTTTGAGGATAGATGGAATAGCAAATTGAATATTATGATAATCTTGATCATTTGGGATTTTGGGAGAATTATTAAGGACTTAATATTGAGAAAATTGATTAATATATTTTGTGGAATAATCGAGGATAATATATCGGATTATAAAACATATGATCATGACCAGTTTATTATGACCACTGGATTACGTATTTATTGATACGGATACTATTTGCATGACTCTGCATTTTCTCTTGACATTGCCACCGTTTATATCGTCCTGTGATCATGGTTTAAACTATCTGACATTATTATCCTCGATACCGACTTGTGATCTTGTTACACTAAGTCACACACCATCTTGCACATGAATTGATTAATAAAATCAATCAAGTCGGGGTTACTAGGGGAGACAGGTAGTAGGGAATCGAGGAGGTGTGCTTGGAAGGGTGGCTCCTTTGAGGGCCTTGCCGAATATGATTTCATGATTATGTGATTCAGTGATTATATGCGCACTTATTGTTATATTAAACCTGAGTACACTAAACTTTTTCTCCTCATTATTCAGGATCCACAAAGCGCACCACTTGATTGATATGCAAACATCCTGTGAATGGAGACAGGATGATTGCGTTAGCATAGGGTTAATAAAATGCTAGACATAGGCACTTGCATCATATGATACATGGTCTTCAGTGTTATTTTCTTCCCGTAATATAGTACCTGACATGTGTTTTTGTGATATTGACATCTGAGATTATCGTGACATGTTTGTTATATTTATACTCATGGACTTGACATTGTGATTTTGTGATCTTGTGATACTGTGATTATATGATTTTGCCTACAGGACACTTTACTTATCTAGGGGTTATATGATCATTGTATTCATGTTACGAATTACATACACAGTCTCTTGATTATTCTTGTCATTGTCACTGCTTTCAGTTTTCGTTATTGTCAGCCATATTGAATTGATGCCTTGTTTCTACTGTTATCGTACTTTTGTACTCTTTTTTCTTTTTTCTCCCGTGTACACTTGCTGGTCCGGTTCTGATGGACCTATATTATTTTTTGAGCATCTAGACCAGAGATCCTGACTAGAAGAGATGATCGTAGAACATATCTTGGTTTAGTCATCACTCTGGTGAGTTTAGTTTTTCTTATTTGACTTGTATTATTCAGATATGGTGGATGATATTATTGATGATTAAGTATTTCATATATGTATTTTTATCCCTGCGCATGATTGTGTATGCATATATGTGTACCATCCTGCTCGTAATTGATAGCTTAAGGTATCCATGGAAGAGGTTTCACTCTTCGTGAGTATCTGTTGGCCATTGTCACGTACCTATACTCGATATTTTAATATGCGGGGCATGGTACCAGACGAACAAACTAAGTCAGAGTAGGAGCCTTTCCCTATTCCCCAAACAGCAGAACCCTGTCACAATGACTGACATATTGTGACAAGCTCATCATAATGACTAATATATTGCGCCATTCGTTCCCACGTCTCCATCCTCTCCCTTTCTTTCGTCAACCTGATAAAGAAGAAGGAAGACATGGCAATGAGGAAAAAAAGGAAGAACTTTGTGTACATCACCTAGAGGGGGGTGAATAGGTGAGGGCTATACTAAATGACAAATAATGCGGAATAAAAATTTACTTTCTAGCAACCTAGCAAATATCAATTACAACATAAGAAATACTTGTAAATAAGTAAACAATATAAGTGTGCAAGTAAAAAGAGAGTCAAGTGAAGAGAGAAAGAGTAAGCAATCGCAAACACGATGATATGTTTCGAGGTTCGAGCTATTGTTCTACGTCCCTGCCTTCAACACTATGAAAATTTTTCACTATGACCGATCTTACTAGATCGTCAACCGTTACAAGTTCTTATTAGAACTCAATGGACTCACAAGTCCTCTCTTGCGGTGCCGCAACACCGACATGAAGCTCACTAGCTCACTTGAGGCCGCAACCTCTACAACTTCACAATAGAAGAAAATCAGTGATCTTCACTTGATCACAAATGGTTCACAAGTACAATCCTATAACCAAGATGAGGAGGTAAAACTCTTTGAGATTGTATAGTGGAAATAGCTTGCAAAGATTTAGAGGGAAGGCTCAAGCTAAAAATCAAGAATGTGGAGTTTTTGTTCAAAAGAAAAACTCTCAAGAAAAGGTTAAAATTTGACTAAATCATCTTCTAAACTTGTAAAATCTTTTTCTAACTTCTTAAATTTTTTTGTTGGGTTTTCTATAGTTCCACTATTTATAGGGGATAGAAACATGAGAAGAAAACCCATAAGAGTCATTGGGAAAAGACCTAGAAAAAAGATAAAACAAAATATAGCTGTTAGAAAAAAATCAAAAGGAAATCCTTCTGTCGGTCGACCGGCCAATCGACCACCAACGGTTGGATTTTCGACCGTTGGGAATAGCGGTCGACCGGTCGGTTGACCGTTTTTCCCAACCAGAGAGCAAAGCTCTCTGTCGATCGACCGGGGCGGTCGACCGGACCCAACCGAGAGCAAATATCTTGCAGTTGGTCGACCGCCAGTCGACCGAAGTGCATATAATGCACTTTGGTGCATGTCGGTCAACCGCTTGGTCGACCGATTGGGCAAATCTGGTCTGCATATGGTTGACCGGCCGGTCAATCGACCTTGCGCCAAAAGCTTGTTATGGAAATCTTTTTGAAACTAATCTTTTTCCGACAAAATAAACTTTGACTTTAAACACAAAATAGAGTTTTAGGGACTTGATAGAACCAATGTGTGATCATAGATTAACACAAAACAAAGTTAGAACTATATTTTGTAAAAACAATTTTCTTAATAAAAAATCAGCTTTTTGAAACTCATTTTTCGAAACTTGATCTTGAAAAAGGAAAAGAGAAATGTTTTGAACTCTTTTTAAAACAATTTAGGAATGTGAAAGATGTGTGTGTGGGTGTGTGTGTGTGTCAATTCTAAAAGAGCTATCAATCTATATCATTTTGGTTTAACAAACGATTATAAATCCTATCTAAAATGCAAAAAGCAAAAACACAAATATTGATATAATTTTCTTTTGCAGACTTGATCCCTGAGCTCTTCTATGTGCTTAGGCTCTGAGATCTACATCTTCTTGCTTCTAAATGTGTGAGTCTTGTGATGGAGCCAAATGCAACAAAGAGTTATCCTGAAACTTCGTTAAACAAAATTGTTAAAAATATAACTACATATGTTTTGTTATCATCAAAACTAGGGCTAATGGCCTTTGGTCCTATAATCTCCCCCTTTTTGATAATGACAAAACACATGGAGTTATCACAAATAATTTGGAAAAAGACTTCAAGCGAAGCTCCCCCTAAACACATGCATATACTAAAATGTGACATATAAGTTAGATGCATCAATAAAAAAGCATATGAATAAGATATATCAATCAAGCTTTATGCAATCCAACTATGCATACGAAGAATACAGAATTACAAGGTGTATGCATAAACGGTTTATTCCAACCAACCAATAACCTCTGACCTCCATAACAAGTGATAAAATGGTTGGTTTACAAAGGATACATAAGAATACAAACACACTACATGCCACATATAGAAGATATGTAACAAAAATAAACCATAAAAAATGATACATAACTACCAAAGACAATATTGATATCATAAAAGAAATTTGTCCATACAGAGGATCATGCCAAACTCAAAATGCGTTCCATACCACAAATAAGTACTACAATTAAAAACACATGTCAACACCAACTACTACATGTCCAAATAAAAAAGTACATAAATAAAGACATGAAAATAAAAACTCCCAAGTAACTTCACAAAATCTCTCCCCTCTTTTGTCATCAACAGAAAAGGGGTCACTCTTCCTGAAAGTCTGGATCTTCAGGAAGAGCTGGTGCCTCGGAAGGAGCTGGAGGAGGTACCAAGTGCCAAACGGAGGACCCAATGCAGGAAGGAGTTGCGCATGGCCTCTTAGAAGTGGAACAGGACAAGCGTTCCTACTGTAGGTCTGGAGATATCGAATAGTTGAGCAGATGTATTGCAGGTCGTTCTGAAATCTGTGCTCAATCCTTTCAAAGTTTGCTGACATTTTCAGATCATGCTCACAAAGCTGAGCAGAGAGAGCTGTGTAAGGGTCAATAAAGCTGAGGAGGCTGAAGAGGATCCATGAGCAACAGCAGAAATGATAGGATGGGGCTGAGAAATAGGAGCACGCTCCCTAGTACGCATCCTCTTTAGGAGAGTGCTGTTGATATCATTAGACAATTTGATTGACTGTTCAGCAGAAAGATCAAATTTCAATTATTTAAGGAGTGGGGTAATGGGCATTCCAAATGGTAAGTGCCGGTTTGGGATCAGGAGGTGCTTAGATGCCATGTAATCGATGATGAGCTTAGGAATATTAACTCTAATGCCTTTTAGAAGGCAATAGATCAAGAGAGGGACAGAATTGAAAGTGCTCTAATGCCAATTGAAAGCACACCTAGAGGGGGGTGAATAGGTGTAAATGCTAATCTAGAAACTAAATGCGCTAAATACGGAAGCTAATGCAAATTTTGCAACACACTTAATACAACACACAAGTGTAGCCAAATTCCCCGTGAAGGGCTCTGGACTAACTCCTCTTGATTCCCCTAAATATGGGTTGAGGTGCTATGTGAAGCTCTTGTGGTTAAGTATAAGTGAGGCACACACACAATCAAGCCAAGCATATAAGGATGAGCAATATGAAAGATGCAAGGCAATACACAAGCAAATATGATATATATGATATGAATGAAAAATGATGCTTTGCACAAATGTAAAGAGAGAGAGTTGAGAGACAATGGATCAAACGCAAAGGCCAAGATATGTTTCGAGGTTCGAGCCCCTACCTCTACATCCCCGCCTACACCACCGTGTAGGATTTCCAATCCACTATCTCCCACCGAGGGAACCTCCACCGAGGAGGATTTGTTACAATACTAGGAGTACCGAACTCCTCTCTCAAATACCGCCTCACAACCGAGGGGTAGGCCCGTAGCCAATACAACAACCAACACCTCTACCGAAGAGGGTTTACAAACCAAAACTTCACCTCTCACTAGAGGGAGCAAACCACATGCCTCAACCTCTACCAAAGAGGGAGCAAACACCAATCCAATACAACAATCTCAACCTCTACCAAAGAGGGAGCAATACAAGAAATCAAGGGTTTACAACAAGTGGTATATCTCAACCACAAACCTCTTTCCTTTTTCCACAAACAAAGATCCTAAATAGATTAGGATAGAAGATATAGCTCAAGTGTGGAATCAAGGTGTTTTTGGAAAGCAAATCACAAAGAAAAACTACTTGGGAAATCTCTTGTAGATGATAGAAATGAAAATCCAAAACAATATCCCAAAAACCTAGTTTTCTTTGATTTTCCAAAACCCTTGAAAAACAATAAAGATGAAAACTTTTAAGCTTTAAAACTCTTTAAAAACTTCTTTTAAACTATGGAGAAACTGGAAATTTTTCTTGTTAAAAACCTTAGCCAAAATCCCAAAGGAATGGGGTTTATATAGGCCAAAATAGAAAACTAGACGTTAGGCTAATCTGGCAGCCTGACAGGCTATCGGTCGGCCGGCCCGGCCGACCGCCAACGGTCAGAAATGTGACCATTGGGCCAACTCGGTCGACCGCCCGGCCGACCGAAATAAACAGAGAGCAGAGCTCTCTGGTCCGGTCGGCCGCCCGGCCGACCGTCCCTGTGGCTGCCAAACGTGCACAAGCTTGTGCACGTCGGTCGACCTTATGGGTCGACCGGCCTTAGGTGCGGTCGACCCGTGCGGTCGGCCGACCTGGCCTGTCAGCCACTGTTCTGGGCAGAAAAACATAAGTTAAAATATTTCTAAAAATTCTTTTATCTCTTATAAAAATACCCAAAAATAGTTTTATCATTTTGCATTGATATATAAACATGTGATAAAAAGTTTAGCTCAAATATCAATCAATATGAACTATTTTTGTGTCTTATTATTTTTACCAAAAACCAAAACATGTATTTTTTATCAAACTTGGATTTTTCTATACATGAATAGGATAGACAAAATAAGTTTGTATAAGAAGTTTAATCATGCATGTATAACTAGAATACATCTATTATACATATAAACCATTCAAATTTGTTTGATCAATCTATTCATGAAAACAAATATCGGTTAAACTAAAAATCGAAAAACCAATATCCAAACATAAAACTTGTGTGTTTGTGCACTTGAGCATATCAACTATACTAAGCTTTACAAATGGATCTAAACACACTATCTAAACTATGGATACCTAAGTCTTCTTGACGATCTCCATCTTCAAGTCGACTTGATCCCAAACGTGATCCACCGAGTGCAAAGGTATGATCTTGATGCTCGGGCACGGGAATCACCAAGTGAAGGCTTCCAAACTCCTCTTGTTGAAGCTATCACCAAACTAATATCTTGTTGTAAGATCTGAGACTAAAAACAAAAGAATATTAGTAAACATAACTATATGAGTTAATCATCATCAAAACTAGGGTGGAAGGCCTTTGGGCCAACAATCTCCCCCTTTTGATGATGACAAAACTCATGGAGTTATATATGCATGGATTAAAGTTAAGCTTCAAAGAAGCTCCCTCTTAACTCATGTATAAACAAATAAACAATAGATATGCAATGAAAGCTCTTAAACATGAATGCATACATAGATATGCATAATAAAAAGGCTCTAGATACCCAATGAAATGTTTAAAAACAAAACATGCTCTAGATACCAATTAAAATTAAACTAAATTAAACTAAATATATGCAAAACACAAATATGCATATATAAAACACTCAAAATCTTTTTTCCCTTTTTATCAATCATCAACAAAGGGGTAAACAATCAAAACAAAACAAAATCTTCTCCCCCTTTTTAATACAAAGAAACACTCATCAATAAGGGGTAAAGGCAAAACCAAATCAATAAATTTTTCTCCCCCTTTTTGTCTAAACAAAAACAAAACCAAAAAGGGGTGATAATCAATTAAGATATCAATTGAAAAAATGTCAATGAAGCATCTTGATATCAATTGAAAGTAAACATACCAAAACAAAATTTTGAGATACCAATTTAAAACATAAACATTTTGATATCTAAAGTAAGGGAGTGGGAATCAAATACCAATTGAAATATGAAAGTCAAATTTTCTCCCCCTTTATGAAATACAAACTAAAACAATGCGTAGGCTTGATACCAATTTAAAAGTAATCAATTGAAACAAATTGAAGCTCAAGCTTAGCATAAACACAAACATATATATGTATGAAAAATAGATACCAATTGAAATTGATATTCTTGGAATTGAAAGCATACATACATACAAACATATATGAGTATACAAGAAAGGTCAAAATTGATACCAATTTAAAGAGTCCAATGATACCAATTGAAACAACAAAAATGATCAAGTGTATACATCATATAACTACCACCCAACCATGCACAAGTTTTAAATGATTTTCATTTTAAAGCATACATGAACATGATCTCCCATCCAACCTCCCATAGATGGAAAGGGTTTTCAAAAAAAATAGATTTGAAAAATAAAGTGTGTTTGAAAACTCTACCAAAATGAAGAATATCGCAACTAGTTATATGAAAAATTTGTAAACTAGTACGAAATCCTTCAAGTAAGGAATAAAACAAAAATATTTTTCATGACGACATGAAATTCACAAAATAGTCAACACTCATAATCAATTAGGCATAAAAATGACTCATGAAAACAAACACATGAGTGAACAATAAATGTGAGTGTAAAAATACAATGTGAAGATCATAATCATGAAAGATGGATATTAAGCTCAATATTCCTTTAAAACAAGAAAATCATCAAAAACTTATTTAATCTTCAAAGTATATGTATGTCTTATACAAACTAAGGTATACATACATATCCAAACACAACGAGTCTACAAAGATATATGCATGAAGGCATGTGGCTCAAAAGGATGTATATGTATAAACAATAATTTGGATAAAATGGACATATACATGAAGTTAAACATATAAACATAAAACAATTCCAAAAATGGGAATACAAGTTTAAAATGCATGGATCATCAAAACTAGACTATACTAGCACATCTAATGGGAACAAATAAGCATTCAAGTTCAAACATATATAGATTTATTTGTGGCCCACTATATGCACAAATATAAATCCTAGTCTTAATGAAAACTAACATTTAAACATATATTCAAAGCATGAAGCATAAAACAAGACAAAAATCATCATGATAAGCAAAAACATGATTATTATGCAAATCCACATGTTATTAGAGCTATGATTAACATGATAGCTAAACAATGGTGAGAACACAAAAATATGATCCATATTAAACATGGGTGTCTCAAATACTATACATGTATGTCAAGGATCTAATTAACATGACATTTTCATACTAATCACTAAACCATGAAACATGCTATAAACAATGAATATGAAAAGCATGTAAACAATAAATAGGAGTTAGGGATCGTTACCAAAACCTAGAAAGTAACTTTCCTTGTCTCCATCATCTCCACCAAACTTCCTTGAAAGTGATGCATCCAATTGATTTCCATGAAGCTCGGAACGCATCCACTCCAAGGTACCTATACTCTCACGTCATGCGAGAGCCCACACCTATATCAAAAACAATAGGGGTGGTCTTTGGTACCCACAACTTTTTGGGTCTATAGGGGTTAGTATCATTTCTAACCCAAACAAAATTCTTTGCTAAATTTGAAACATGTATTCTATCATAGCAAAATTTAGCAAGGTGGCTCATACGTCCACAATGTGTACAAGTGTACACATGAGCATACATAGTGTCATGGTGTCCGTGAGGAGCATGTGTATGCCGTGATGGGTGTGTATGCATAGGTGGAACTTGTTTCTTTCGAAACAAAGATTCCAATCGTGTATGGCTCTTGGCACATTGGCTCAAAGTGGAGCCCAAACAATCCACTCTCTTCTTCAACAAACAAAAATCATCATTAATCTTAGAAGAAGAGGTGCATGCAATAGGTAGACTAGATGAAGAGGCTACACTAGCATGGCAAACATGTGCATCTAAATCATTTTTCAAAACAATATTTTTCTTTAAACAAGCTTCTAAATCCTTTGAAATAGAATCAATTTTTATTTTCAAAGAATTATTTTCTTTACAACAAATTCAATTTTTGAAGACAAAACTTTATTTTTCTTCAAAACATTTTCACAATCATTTTTATTTTTCAACAAATCATTTTCTTTAAGTGCAAGTTCTAATTGAGATCTTAATGAATCCCTTTCATTATAGACCTCAACCTTCTCTTGCAAAACATTGTCAAGTCTAGAATGTAAACTTTTATTTTCTTTTTCAAGGCCTAGACTTTTCTTTTTCAAAATTTTATATTTTTCAATCAATTTTTCACACACAATAGATAGTTATTTATTCAAAGCATGGGCATCATAATCATTTGAAGAACTAGCATCATCATCATCTAAGTGGGTTTCCGAGTGTACCTCAGGGAGTCATTCCCTTGGATCATATAGCATTGTGAATCGGATTCATCTCCACTAGACTCCTCTTCTTGTTGGATAGACGTTTGAAGCTTGGAGGTGGTGGTTGTTGTCAACTTGTTCCACACTGCAAAAGCGGAATCAAGGTTAGAAACACTCATAAGATATTCTTTTGAAAGCGTGCTTCTAATGGCCTCAAGGGCTTGTGCATTGGCCCTATATGCTTGCTATGACTAAGGAAGGATTCCTTGGTAATGGCAAGGTGAACCTTGTAACCTAGGGCTTGTAGGTACATGGACATCCTATACTTCCAAACAACAATGTTGGAAGGGTCAAAACTAGGTGGGGTCATGAAGTCCATGAGTCCAAACTATATGTGTGCAAACAAGCAAATGCAAATGTAGAATAGCAAACAAATGGATCTCACTCCTAGGATGTTAAGCCTAAGTATCAGAAGCATTGGCTCTGATACCAATTGAAAGTGCTCTGATGCCAATTGAAAGCACACCCAGAGGGGGGGTGAATATGTGTAAATGCTAATCTTGAAACTAAATGCGCTAAATGCGGAAGCTAATGCAAATTTTTCAACACACTTAATACAACACACAAGTGTAGCCGAATTCCCCGTGAAGGGCTCTGGACTAACTCCTCTTGATTCCCCTAAATATGGGTTGAGGTGCTATGTGAAGCTCTTGTGGTTAAGTATAAGTGAGGCACACACACAATCAAGCCAAGCATATAAGGATGAGCAATATGAAAGATGCAAGGCAATACATAAGCAAATATGATATATATGATATGAATGAAAAATGATGCTTTACACAAATGTAAAGAGAGAGAGTTGAGAGACAATGGATCAAACGCAAAGGCCAAGATATGTTTCGAGGTTCGAGCCCCTAGCTCTACATCCCCACCTACACCACCGTGTAGGATTTCCAATCCACTATCTCCCACCGAGGGAACCTCCACCGAGGAGGATTTGTTACAATACTAGGAGTACCGAACTCCTCTCTCAAACATCGCCTCACAACCGAGGGGTAGGCCCGTAGCCAATACAACAACCAACACCTCTACCGAAGAGGGTTTACAAACCAAAACTCCACGTCTCACTAGAGGGAGCAAACCACAAGCCTCAACCTCTACCAAAGAGGGAGTAAACACCAACCCAATACAACAACCTCAACCTCGATCAAAGAGGGAGCAATACAAGAAATCAAGGGTTTACAGCAAGTGGTATATCTCAACCACAAACCTCTTTCATTTTTTCACAAACAAAGATCCTAAGTAGATTAGGATAGAAGATATAGCTCAAGTGTGGAATCAAGGTGTTTTTGGAAAGCAAATCACAAAGAAAAACTACTTGGGAAATCTCTTGTAGATGATAGAAATGAAAATCCAAAACAATATCCAAAAAACCTAGTTTTCTTTGATTTTCCAAAACCCTTGAAAAACAATAAAGATGAAAACTTTTAAGCTTTAAAACTCTTTAAAGACTTCTTTTAAACTCTGGAGAAACTGGGAATTTTTCTTGTTAAAAACCTTAGCCAAAATCCCAAAGGAATGGGTTTATATAGGCCAAAACAGAAAACTAGCCGTTAGGCTGATCTGGCAGCCTGACAGGCTACCGGTCGGCCGGCCCGGCCGACCGCCAATGGTCAGAAATGTGACCGTTGGGCCAACTCGGTCGACCGCCCGGCCGACCGAAATAAACAGAGAGCAGAGCTCTCTGGTCCGGTCGGCCGCCCGGCCGACCGTCCCTGTGGCTGCCAAACGTGCACAAGCTTGTGCACGTCGGTCGACCTCATGGGTCGACCGGCCTTAGGTGCGGTCGACCCGTGCGGTCGGCCAACCTGGCTTGTCAGCCACTGTTCTGGGCAGAAAAACATAAGTTAAAATATTTCTAAAAATTCTTTTATCTCTTATAAAAATACCCAAAAATAGTTTTATCATTTTGCATTGATATATAAACATGTGATAAAAAGTTTAGCTCAAATATCAAACAATATGAACTATTTTTGTGTCTTATTTTTTTTACCAAAAACCAAAACATGTATTTTTATCAAACTTGGATTTTTCTATACATGAATAGGATAGACAAAATAAGTTTGTATAGGAAGTTTAAGCATGCATGTATAACTAGAATTCATCTATTATACATATAAACCATTTAAACTTGTTTTGATCAATCTATTCATGAAAACAAATATCGGTTAAACTAAAACCGAAAAAAACCAATATCCAAACATAAAACTTGTGTGTTTGTGCACTTGAGCATATCAACTATACTTAGCTTTACAAATATCTAAACACACTATCTAAACTATGGATACCTAAGTCTTCTTGACGATCTCCATCTTCAAGTCGACTTGATCCCAAACGTGATCCACCGAGTGCAAATATATGATCTTGATGCTCGGGCACGGGAATCACCAAGTGAAGGCTTCCAAACTCCTCTTGTTGAAGCTATCACCAAACTAATATCTTGTTGTAAGATCTGAGACTAAAAACAAAAGAATATTAGTAAACATAACTACATGAGTTAATCATCATCAAAACTAGGGTGGAAGGCCTTTGGGCCAACAATCTCCCCCTTTTTGATGATGACAAAACTCATGGAGTTATATATGCATGTATTAAAGTTAAGCTTCAAAGAAGCTCCCTCTTAACTCATGTATAAACAAATAAATAATAGATATGCAATGAAAGCTCTTAAACATGAATGCATACATAGATATGCATAATAAAAAGGCTTTAGATACCCAATGAAATGTTTAAAAACAAAACATGCTCTAGATACCAATTAAAATTAAACTAAATTAAACTTAATATATGCAAAACACAAATATGCATATATAAAACACTCAAAATCTTTTTCTCCTTTTTGTGAATCATCAACAAAGGGGTAAACAATCAAAGCAAAATAAAATCTTCTCCCCCTTTTTAATACAAAGAAATACTCATTAATAAGGGGTAAAGGCAAAACCAAATCAATTAATTTTTCTCCCCCTTTTTGTCTAAAACAAAAACAAAACCAAATAGGGGTGATAATCAATTAAGATATCAATTGAAAAAAATGTCAATGAAGCATCTTGATATCAATTGAAAGTAAACATACCAAAACAAAATTTTAAGATACCAATTTAAAACATATACATTTTGATATCTAAAGTAAGGGAGTGGGAATCAAATACCAATTGAAATATGAAAGTCAAATTTTCTCCCCTTTATGAAATACAAACTAAAACAATGCGTAGGCTTGATACAAATTTAAAAGTAATCAATTGAAATAAAATTGAAGCTCAAGCTTAGCATAAACACAAACATATATATATGTATGAAAAATAGATACCAATTGAAATTGATATTCTTGGAATTGAAAGCATACATACATACAAACATATATGGGTATAAAAGAAAGGTCAAAATTGATACCAATTTAAAGAGTCCAATGATACCAATTGAAACAACAAAAATGATCAAGTGTATACATCATATAACTACCACCCAACCATGCACAAGTTTTAAATGATTTCATTTTAAAGCATACATGAACATGATCTCCCATCCAACCTCCCATAGATAGTAGGGGTTTTCAAAAAAATAGATTTGAAAAATAAAGTGTGTTTGAAAACTCTACCAAAATGAAGAATATCGCAACTAGTTATATGAAAAATTTGTAAACTAGTACGAAATCCTTCAAGTAAGGAATAAAACAAAAATATTTTTCATGACGACATGAAATTCACAAAATAGTCAACACTCATAATCAATTAGGCATAAAAATGACTCATGAAAACAAACACATGAGTGAACAATAAATGTGAGTGTAAAAATACAATGTGAAGATCATAATCATGTAAGATGGACATTAAGCTCAATATTCCTTTAAAACAAGAAATCATCAAAAACTTATTTATTTTCAAGGTATATGTATGTCTTATACAAACTAAGGTATACATACATATCCAAACACAACGAGTCCACAAAGATTTATGCATGAAGGCACGTGGCTCAAAAGGATGTATATGTATAAACAATAATTTGGATAAAATGGACATATACATGAAGTTAAACATATAAACATAAAACAATTCCAAAAATGGGTATACAAGTTTAAAATGCATGGATCATCAAAACTAGACTATACTAGCACATCTAATGGGAACAAATAAGCATTCAAGCTCAAACATATATAGATTTATTTGTGGCCCACTATATGCACAAATATAAATCCTAGTCTTAATGAAAACTAACATTTAAACATATATTCAAAGCATGAAGCATAAAACAAGACAAAAATCATCATGATAAGCAAAAACATGATTATTATGCAAATCCACATGTTATTAGAGCTATGATTAACATGATAGCTAAACAATGGTGAGAACACAAAAATATGATCCATATTAAACATGGGTGTCTCAAATACTATACATGTATGTCAAGGATCTAATTAACATGACATTTTCATACTAATCACTAAACCATGAAACATGCTATAAACAATGAATATGAAAAGCATGTAAACAATAAATAGGAGTTAGGGATCGTTACCAAAACCTAGAAAGTAACTTTCCTTGTCTCCATCATCTCCACCAAACTTCCCTTGAAAGTGATGCATCCAATTGATTTCCATGAAGCTCGGAACGCATCCACTCCAAGGTACCTATACTCTCACGTCATGCGAGAGCCCACACCTACATCAAAAACAATAGGGGTGATCTTTGGTACCCACAACTTTTTGGGTCCATAGGGGTTAGTATCATTTCTAACCCAAACAAAATTCTTTGCTAAATTTGAAACATGTATTCTATCATAGCAAAATTTAGCAAGGTGGCCCATACGTCCACAATGTGTACAAGTGTACACATGAGCATACATAGTGTGATGGTGTCCGTGAGGAGCATGTGTATGCCGTGATGGGTGTGCATGCATAGGTGGAACTTGTTTCTTTCGAAACAAAGATTCCAATCGTGTATGGCTCTTGGCACATTGGCTCAAAGTGGAGCCCAAACAATCCACTCTCTTCTTCAACAAACAAAAATCATCATTAATCTTAGAAGAAGAGGTGCATGCAATAGGTAGACTAGATGAAGAGGCTACACTAGCATGGCAAACATGTGCATCTAAATCATTTTTCAAAACAATATTTTTCTTTAAACAAGCTTCTAAATCCTTTGAAATAGAATCAATTTTATTTTCAAAGAATTATTTTTTTACAACAAATTCAATTTTTGAAGACAAAACTTTATTTTCTTCAAAACATTTTCACAATCATTTTTATTTTTCAACAAATCATTTTCTTTAAGTGCAAGTTCTAATTGAGATCTCAATAAATCCCTTTCATTATAGACCTCAACCTTCTCTTGCAAAACATTGTCAAGTCTAGAATGTAAACTTTTATTTTCTTTTTCAAGGCCTAGACTTTTCTTTTTCAAAATTTTATATTTTTCAATCAATTTTTCACACACAATAGATAGTTCTTTGTTCAAAGCATGGGCATCATAATCATTTGAAGAACTAGCATCATCATCATCATCTAAGTGGGTTTCCGAGTGTACCTCAAGGGAGTCATTCCCTTGGATCATATAGCATTGTGAATCGGATTCATCTCCACTAGACTCCTCTTCTTGTTGGATAGGCGTTTAAAGCATAGAGGTGGTGGTTGTTGTCAACTTGTTCCACACTGCAAAAGCGGAATCAAGGTTAGAAACACTCATAAGATATTCTTTTGAAAGCGTGCTTCTAAAGGCCTTAAGGGCTTGTGCATTGGCCCCTATATGCTTGCTATCACTAAGGAAGGTTTCCTTGGTAATGGCAAGGTGAACCTTGTAACCTAGGGCTTGTAGGTACATGGACATCCTATACTTCCAAACAACAATGTTGGAAGGGTCAAAACTAGGTGGGGTCATGAAGTCCATGAGTCCAAACTATATGTGTGCAAACAAGCAAATGCAAATGTAGATTAGCAAACAAATGGATCTCACTCCTAGGATGTTAAGTAAAAGTATCATAAGCGTTGGCTCTGATACCAATTGAAAGTGCTCTGATGCCAATTGAAAGCACACTTAGAGGGGGTGAATATGTGTAAATGCTAATCTAGAAACTAAATGCGCTAAATGCGGAAGCTAATGCAAATTTTGCAACACACTTAATACAACACACAAGTGTAGCCGAATTCCCCGTGAAGGGCTCTGGACTAACTCCTCTTGATTCCCCTAAATATGGGTTGAGGTGCTTTGTGAAGCTCTTGTGGTTAAGTATAAGTGAGGCACACACACAATCAAGCCAAGCATATAAGGATGAGCAATATGAAAGATGCAAGGCAATACACAAGCAAATATGATATATATGATACGAATGAAAAATGATGCTTTGCACAAATGTAAAGAGAGAGAGAGAGAGAGTTGAGAGACAATGGATCAAACGCAAAGGCCAAGATATGTTTCGAGGTTCGAGCCCCTAGCTCTACATCCCCGCCTACACCACCGTGTAGGATTTCCAATCCACTATCTCCCACCGAGGGAACCTCCACCGAGGAGGATTTGTTACAATACTAGGAGTACCGAACTCCTCTCTCAAACACCGCCTCACAACCGAGGGGTAGGCCCGTAGCTAATACAACAACCAACACCTCTACCGAAGAGGGTTTACAAACCAAAACTCCACCTCTCACTAGAGGGAGCAAACCACAAGCCTCAACCTCTACCAAAGAGGGAGCAAACACCAACCCAATACAACAACCTCAACCTCTACCAAAGAGGGAGCAATACAAGAAATCAAGGATTTACAACAAGTGGTATATCTCAACCACCAAACCTCTTTCTTTTTCCACAAACAAAAATCCTAAATAGATTAGGATAGAAGATATAGCTCAAGTGTGGAATCAAGGTATTTTTGGAAAGCAAATCACAAAGAAAAACTACTTGGGAAATCTCTTGTAGATGATAGAAATGAAAATCCAAAACAATATCCCAAAAACCTAGTTTCTTTAATTTTCCAAAACCCTTGAAAAACAAAAAGATGAAAACTTTTAAGCTTTAAAACTCTTTAAAAACTTTTTTTAAACTCTGGAGAAACTGGGAATTTTTCTTGTTAAAAACCTTAGCCAAAATCCCAAAGGAATGGGGTTTATATAGGCCAAAACAGAAAACTAGCCGTTAGGCTGATCTGACAGCCTGACAGGATACCGGTCGGCCGGCCCGGCCGACCGCCAACGGTCATAAATGTGACAGTTGGGCCAACTCGGTCGACCGCCCGGCCGACCGAAATAAACAGAGAGCAGAGCTCTCTGGCCCGGTCGGCCGCCCGGCCGACCGTCCCTGTGGCTGCCAAACGTGCACAAGCTTGTTCACGTTGGTCGACCTCATGGGTCGACCGCCTTAGGTGCGGTCGACCCGTGCGGTCGGCCGACCTGGCCTGTCAGCCACTCTTATGGGCAGAAAAACATAAGTTAAAATATTTCTAAAAATTCTTTTATCTCTTATAAAAATACCCAAAAATAGTTTTATCATTTTGCATTGATATATAAACATGTGATAAAAAGTTTAGCTCAAATATCAATCAATATGAACTATTTTTGTGTCTTATTATTTTTACCAAAAACCAAAACATGTATTTTTATCAAACTTGAATTTTTCTATACATGAATAGGATAGACAAAATAAGTTTGTATAGGAAGTTTAAGCATGCATGTATAAGTAGAATACATCTATTATACATATAAACCATTTAAACTTGTTTTGATCAATCTATTCATGAAAACAAATATCGGTTAAACTAAAAACCAAAAAACCAATATCCAAACATAAAACTTGTGTATTTGTGCACTTGAGCATATCAACTATACTAAGCTTTACAAATGGATCTAAACACACTATCTAAACTATGGATACCTAAGTCTTCTTGACGATCTCCATCTTCAAGTCGACTTGATCCCAAACGTGATCCACCGAGTGCAAAGGTATGATCTTGATGCTCGGGCACGGGAATAACCAAGTGAAGGCTTCCAAACTCCTCTTGTTGAAGCTATCACCAAACTAATATCTTGTTGTAAGATCTGAGACTAAAAACACAAGAATATTAGTAAACATAACTACATGAGTTAATCATCATCAAAACTAGGGTGGAAGGCCTTTGGGCCAACAAGAATCATGAGCATGATTATATTCTCCTGATTTTTGCAGGAGATTATAGAACACTATTTTACCTAGGATCTGGGTGATGAGCGTATAATACTTCACCTACTCGTTCCTAAGGGCCGATTTACGGTCAAGATATTCAAAATCATGTATATCAACATTATATATATCTATACCCTGATAGGAGAGATATGCAAATGGGCAAATCGATCTAAAGAAATGTTAATGTCCTTTCCGAGAACCCTAAATCTGACATGATTGTTTTGGAAAGTCAGGTTAGAGTAAAAATAGTGTATAAGGTCAGGGTAGACGGGTTCCTTAATGGTGACTAGGTGTTCAAGAGAGCTGTCTTCAAAATGTTTGCTAGATTCAAATGTTCAAAATCAGTTAGCACAACAGTTCTTCCAGAAATAACATATTTATTGTGGATCACGGAAAATCTATAAGACGCATTCTGAGAAACAAAGGGGTTTGATGATGGTTCGGGTTATTTACCCTTCTCAGATCTAGGCTTCTTAGACATGATAAAGTTAGGAAGATGATAAACAAGATTTAGGCACGAATTTTAGAAAGATTTCTAGAAAAAAACTTATGAAATAAAGAAGATTTTGAGAGAATAGGGATTACACCTTAAAGAAACCAAATTTTCTTCTTGAAATTAAACAAATCTGAAGTTTTGAGGAGAGATCCAACAAAATTTAGGATTTAATTGAGATTGGAAGGGGTTTGGGAGAGGTGGGAGGAAAGAAAATAGGAAGGAGAAGAGGATGAAGTCAGTGGAGAAAAGAAATGAGAGAGAATTTAGGATTTTAGGGTTTTAAAAAATGGGCAAAAAGGCAGCAGACCCGACTCACGGTCGACCACCAAGTCGACAAGGGTTTAACCGATAGCTTCTCAGTTACAGTCGGTCGACCGGCTAAGGCCAATTTTTTTTTTTTTTGTATTTCAGATTTTCTCGGTCGACCGCCCAGTCGACCGACCTATTCCAGGTTAACTTTGTCGACCGGTCGACCGTGACAGCTCAAAAACAGTTTTTAAAATATGAATTAAGGGATTTTGAAAAATATTTTTTACTTGGATATTTTTATACATAAAATAGAGAATAACACCAAAAATTTTGTAGGCATGAAAAAACACATGAAAAATGATATCAAAACATATTTTTTTATTATTCTATTAAAAATATATTTTTCAACAATTTAAATCATGTCAAGCAATTTAAAAAACAAGATATTGAAGCCGAATATCCTAAACGGGTTTTGAACTTCTCCTGGCCAATCCTCTATATAAGAGTTGAGGCGCGCAATTACTATCTTGATTTATTGCTTAAATAGTTTAAATATGATACCCATTCACAAGATAGAGAAGCAATACACACAAATTTATATGAGCAAATAAATTAATCTTTGTACACATACATACAAAGATATCTATCAATCAAGTGAGTATGGGAAAATAGTATAAACATGGGCAAGCAATCCATAAAAACAACAAAAATCATGTATTCATAACTAAGGTATATTAATCCAAAAGAAAAAAGCTAGCTAATCTTATAAATATATAGATCTAGTTAGAAATGAAATTTTCAAATGGAGAAGTTACCAAATCATAGGTAATCTCCAAAATAGGTGCTTCTTGATAGCAATGTAATATGACGGTTGATCTTTTGAGCTTCGATACATCCACTACCAAGGCACCATCTCTCTATGTCTTGGAGGAAGATGACACACCTACATCAATCAACTTTAGTGTATTTTGTGATACCTAAATCTTTTTGGGTCCTATAAGATTAGTACTTTCTTGAACCCAAACATTTTTATTTAACAAGTTTAACTTAGCATAACAAAATTCAGCTAAATGGCCTTTGCGGCCGCAATGTGCACATGTGTACACTTTACCATACTGAAAACATGCTTATGTTGATGTGTATGTGCATGTTGTGTATTTTTTTCATGGTGTGCGTAAGATGAATGAGGTGTATGTTTCCTTTGGGTTTTTCTTTGAAAACATAGAAGCAAATTTGTTCATATCAAATGTACACTTTTTCAAGGTGGTATCCAAAACTTCAATACACTTTTGGATATCCAAAAGTTCATTTCTGTTAAAAGCAATAGTAGGGCTTTTACCCTTATAAATAAGTTTGTATTTATCAAAATCCTTTTTTGTTTTCTCAAAAAAAATAGCTAAGTCATTTTCTCTTTAAAAATAATTTCTAACTTGTTCTTTAAAAAGACATTTTTCTTTTTCAATTTTTTATTTTATGCAAGAGAAATTTTATATCTATTTTGTAATTCTTCAAAAGATTGTGTAAGTTCATCCATAGTTAAATTATTATCTTCTAAAGAGGTTTCGAGATTTACCATAGAAGTCTCCTCTTTATTTGCCATGAAGCAAACGTATGCTGCATCAATCTCCTCTTCGGAATCCGTTTCCGAATCATCCCAAGTATCTACCATTGCCTTCTTCTTCATATACACGTTCTTGGAGGTAGTGGCTTGAAGTAAGGGGCAATCCGCAATTAGATAGCCTGTCTTCTTGCAATGAAAGTAAGGACTCGTCTTCTCCTTCTTCTTTTCAAATCTTCCTTGACGTCTTTCTCTTCGGAAGTTACTTTATCTTCCCTTTTTATAAAATATCTTGCCCACTTTAAAAATGAGCATAGCAAAGTCTTCATCTCCATCTTCGGATGAATCTTCTTCGTTGATGGTGGAGGTAGTAGCTTTGAAAGCAATTGCTTTCTTCTTTAGTGTATCCATTTCTTTTCTCACCTTCATTTTCCTCTGATGAGTTTTGAGATTTCCAATGAAGCCAGAGAAATTCATCTCCTCTCTATCATTGAGCTCCTTAAGGGTTTTCTTCATGACTTCCCAAGCTTTGAGGAGAGCTGTAATGACTTGCGAATCTTTTGGTCATTGTCAATAATATTACCTAAAAAAGGTAAACCATTAGTTATATTGGTGAACTGAGTAAGCATCTCACTATACATTCACTTTCAAGCATGTAAAAATTCTCATATTGAGAACGAAGCAAGTCAACTTTAGATCTCTTAACTTGCGACATCCCTTTATGATTAATGATTAGATCATTCCAAACTTTATAAGCAGATTTGCAATTAATTACACGAGAAAGATAATCATCATTTAATGCTCGTGTAAGTGCATGTTGGGCTTTAGCATTGGCCTCATACTCCTTGGCAGTTGCTTCGGACCATGTATCCTCATCACTGTGAGGTTCAACAAATTTTTTGGTAATGACCTTGGCAACTCTAACTCCTAGGGACTTAACGAATTGGTTTATCTTAACCTTCCAAATGGAAAAGTTTAACCCATCAAATTTGGGTGGGGACTTGATGCTAGAGAAGTCGTGTGATGCTATGTTAACAAGTATAAGTGCACACATAAATAACAAATGTAACAAATGAATATAGCCAAATGAAAGGATCTCCCTAAGGTGGTTAAACTAAAACTAGGGTTAGGCTCTGATACTAATTGTAAATCACCTACAGGGGGTGAATATGTGATGGCTATACTAAATGGCAAATAATGCAGAATAAAAATTTACTTGCTAGTAACCTAGCAAATACCAATTACAACACAAAAAATACTTACAAATAAGTAAACAATATAAGTGTGCAAGTAATTAAAGAGAGAGAGAAGAGTGAAGAGAGAAAGAGTAAGCAATCGCAAACACGATGATATGTTCCGAGGTTCGAGCCACTGCTCTATGTCTCCGCCTTCAACACTATGAAGGATTTTTACTATGACTGATCTCACCATATCGTCAACTATTACAAGTTCTCACTGGAACTCAATGGACTCACAAGTCCTCTCTCGCGGTGCCGCAACACCAACACGGAGCTCACTAGCTCACTTGAGGCCGCAATCTCTACAACTTCACAATAGAAGAAAATCAGTGATCTTCACTTGGGGGCTGTTTGGTTAGGGGCGGAAGTGAGGAAGTAAAGAAGTAGTAATATATTCCTTTGGAACTTGAGAATTGGATAGTTAGTTTCTGGTGTTTGGATGTTATTGTGAAGTGTGGTTTGAAAAATGTTATGTCTTTTCTGGTGTTTAGATAGTAATGTGAAAGTAGAAGTAGAAAAATTGACTATAAAGTTGACCACAAAATAATATTAAAATAAAAATAAATTAAGAAAAATAAAAATTAAACTGTAATTAAAATGCAAGTAAAGTTTACATGATCGCAAAATTAATTGTTTTGAGCTACAACTTATTACAAATGAGATTTACATGACCATAAAATTAATTGTAGCACCCTGAAAGTGAGAAAATGGTTATGTGAAAAGGAAAGAGAAAAAGAAAAGGGGTTTTCTCATTTTTCCTTTTCTGATGTTTGGATAGATAGGGAAATGAGAAATGACACTTCCCATTACCTTACTTCCGCCCACTTCCTTAAAACCAAACAACCCAATCACAAGTGGCTCACAAGCACAATCCTATAATCAAGATGAGAAGGTAAAACTCTTTGGGATTGTATAGTGAAAATAGGTTGGAAGGATATAGAGAGAAGGCTCAAGCTAAAATCAAGAATGTGGAGTTTAACTCAAAAGAAAAACTCTCAAGAAAAGGCTAAAACTTGACTAAATCTTCTTCTAAACTTGTAAAATCTTTTTCTAACTACCTAAATCTTGTTGTTGGGTTTTTTTTACAGTCCCACTATTATAGAGGATGAAAATATGAGGAGAAAAAACAAAAGAGTCGGGGGAAAAGACCCAGAAAAGACAAAATAGAATATAGCCGTTGGAAAAAAATCGAAAGAAATCCTACTGTCGATCGACCGCCAACGGTCAGATTCTGACCTTTGAGGATAGCGGTCGACCGGTCGTCAACCATTTTTCCCAACTAGAGAGTAAGGCTCTCTGTCGGTCGACCGGGCCCAACTGAGAGCAAAGATCTGCAGTCGGTTGACCGCCCGGTCAACCGAATTGCACATAATGCACTTTGGTGCATGTCGGTCGACTGCTCGTCGACCGACAGAGCAAATCTGCTCTACCTACGGCCGACCGATCTTGGGCC
>JAVJIF010021261.1:0-54610 GCA_038442645.1 Agave tequilana
TCCATCAAAACCAGCCGAGAGGTCTATGGCTTCATCCTCAAGACCAGCCTCGACTGGGACGTCTTCATGCATAACTCCCTCATGCAAATGTATGCTGAGTGTGTCATGTAGGCTGTAACATCCCGTTCCCGGAATACGTATTTATATACATATTCAGATTTTTTGATCATATTTTTCAATTTTATTCCCGTATTTATTTTTTTTTTATGATTATTTATGAGATGTTTTTTCATTGTATCTATACTCGTAGACTCAGAGTCAGCTCTAGTCTGAACTAGGAACCCGATCCTACTGTATTACTTGATTTGATCTTTTCGATAGTCAGATTTGACTGATTTTAGTTTTAAATATTATTTTTAATATTTAAATTTTCATGATTTTTTAGAATTTTCAAAATTATTCTGCAAAATCTTTAAAACCGGTATCGACCGGTGCCACCGATCGATTCTCAGATTTTTAATTTACTAACGGAGTTAAAAATCTAAAATCCGCTTTTACATTTTTTTTTAGAATTACATTTTCTATCTTAGTGCATTTTTAGGGATTTTTTCTGAATTTATCAAAGTTCAACCGGTTTAGTGTCGACTGGTATCGCCGGTAGATTTCGGAATTTTTATTTTGAAAACCAGATCAAATTTCTAAAAACCTGATTCATCATGTACCTTAAAATAAATTTACTATTTTTGAGATTTTTGGAGACCTTACGGATTAGTCCATTTTTCTAGTATTTTTGATATTTTCGGTGTTTTCCCCCGGTTTAGAGTCTTATCTAGATATTTTCTTTTTCTATTTTTCTTTCTTTCCCCTTTTATTCTCCTCCACTACTTTTTTCCCTTATTTTTCTTTTTCTTTTTCTTTTTTCTTTCCCTATTTTTCTCTACCATACAACACATTCAAATATCTCCCTCCCAAAATGTCTTCTCTTCTTTTTCTTTATCTTCTTCTTTCTTTTTTTCTTTTCTTTTCTCTTCCATGGCCCAACGACAGCGTACAGCCCCTCTCCTCCTCCTTTCCTCCAAATTCTCCCCCTTCTTTCTTCTAATCTCTCTCCTTTTCTTTCATTTCCTTTCCCTTCTCTCCCTCTCTATCTCTCTCACTCTTCAATTTCCTCTAATTCTTCCTCTCTCACTCTTTCTCATCTCCTTTAATAATCTAGCCACCGGTACCATCACCACCGTCACCTCCACGCCAGCGCCCACTACCTCCGACCACCATCTCCACTCCTACATCACCATTATCTCCAACAACAACTACATCAACATCACAATTCCCTCCTCCTTCTTCTTCAATCTACCACCACAACTATCTCCAACTTCTTCTTCTTCTTCTTCTTCAACCCATCACCATCATCATCACTTCCACCACTTCCCACCTCCTTCAATTCCATCTCCACCACCTCAACTTCCCCCTAATTTCTCCACCTCCACTCAAATCATCATCACCATCACCCCTTCCCTCTCTCTTCGGTGCCGCCGGCTACCCCTGGTTCGGCGGTCAGCGCCGCCCTTGGGCCATGGCAGTGTGCAGCAGGGGGCAGTCTGACCCCTCTTTTTTCTCTCTTCTGTGATCCCTCTCTCTTTCTCTTGCTGCCATTCTCTCTCTCTTTTTGACTCTCTCTTTGACTTTCTCTCTAAATATTTATATATTTTAATATATTATGGCACGTGTGCGAGTTTCTGAGATTCCAGATTTCATGATATTTTCAGAGATTTAGGCGAGTATCCTCGCCTCGTTTTGAGCTTTCCCGCTTCATCCGGTCGACATTGTTTTTCCATTGAAAATTGATTGTGGAAAACTTACAAAAAGAATTGAGGAATAAAATTACAAGCAATTCTTTAAAGAAAGAAAAAGAAAATTACAAGTAGATCTCCTCTAAGATTTCTGCGGAAATATACGATGGGAATCTGATCAGCGCGCGATCATTTTATCCCATTGATGATACAATCGGTCGGATGTTCAAGTATTCTTAGGGAATTTCCTTCTTGCTTGGTTCCAAAAATCCTCTGAAGATGGAAGACTTTTAAGTGTTGGGAGAGAGTTAAATCTCTAGAACTTTGGAAGCTTGAAAGTAATAAGATTCTCTTTGCTAAAGGTCTCTTAAATCTTCCACTCAATTTTTCAGCCCATGTTCCCTCTTGCAAAGGGCTATTTATAACCAAATAAGGGTGTAACCGCCCCTTAAATTCAGCAAGACTGAATCAGCCAGTTGTTGACACTTAAAAAGACAAGATTCCTATTGGTCTGAACAAATGTCTAACTTATTGACATTTACAAAAAACAAGTGGCAGACGAGCTGAAGACCAGTTTTTATCCACCTCCAAGGGACAAGGAAGCAGCTTGGACTCCACTGATCCAGCAAGCAGAACAGTGAGCCCGGACGTTTCTAAACAGACCTCAGCAGGTCTAAGATGCTAGCATTTAGCATTACATTAGCCCAAGGAGATAGCCTCGATTGAGAGGCTAGCATCATCCAACTTCGCCAGGAAGCTAATTGACAGCTTCGCCGAAAAGCCTCTTTTCGATTTCGCTAAGGATTGCCTTTAGCTCCGCTATGAGCTTCAAAGCGGGCAGCTCCGCTATCGGCCTGTTATGGTCAACCTTTGACCATCAAATCTCCTGATAAGATCGGATCCAAGCAAATCAAATCCAATCGGGATTCAAATATGGCAGGTGATTGCCGCAATCTCTTGACTCTCTTGAAACGAGTAAGAGGATCAGAGAAAATCCTTCAACGATATGAAAGGGATCAAAACAAATCGGAAAGATCAACTGACTTGCCATTTTCTAGCTCCGCAGAAGCCATCCTAGCCTCGCAGCAAGGCTACTTTCCAGATTTAAACAGGTTCGGTTCAATCTGTTTCCATATCTTCAAGGGGACGATTATACCCTTGCTCTCCCTATAAATAGCCCGCCAGAGGCACAAGGGGAGAAGGCGGTCCAAGGGGAATCCAGAGATCGGCGATCAATCAAAGTGGGCTTCTGCTCCCAAATCAATCCTCTGCTGATCAGGAGAATCGGACTTCTTCATAACGCACCGTACGTTCTCTAATTCAGAGACCTTTCAGGAGAAATACATCTCTTTTCAGGGTGGTGATACCCTAACAACCTCTTTTCCTCAAGGAATCTCCGGAACCAGGCGAGAAGGAATTCCTCACAGAAGGCGGTTTTGAGAAGTAGCAAGAGGGTTCTACCAATCCTCTATTCTCTGATTCCCGGACCCAGGCGAGAAGGGAATCTCATCGCTCGCATCGTCAAAGGGACAAAGTGGTCGTGCGCTGACCAGACTCCTATCGGCACACTTCTCCAGAATCTCTGAGGAGATCTACTTGTAATCTTTTTGAGAATACTTGTAATTTAGCTCCTCAAACTCTTTTTTTGTAAGTTTTCCCCTTTGCAAACTAATGGAAAACAAGATGGCGACTCCGCTGGGGACTGTATTCTCCTCTGCTGAGAATCAAGTGTCGCAATGCGACGAACAGACCTTCGGGTCTATCTCTGAATTCAGAAAAGCCGGTGCGGCCAGATCTTCTCTGGCTAAATCTTTAAGCAAAGTCTCTGCGGAGACGGAAAAGGTTCTCTGCAAATCTACCGCAGTTCTCTGGCACAACAAGGAAACATGTCTGCAGCCCAGATCCTGCACTTTTGAGAACCTAGTTATCCAGATCGATCAAGGAAGATTTGAAGAAGTCCTCTCTGGGAGTGGCCTGACGCTTCGAGCACGGAAGCACAGGAAGGTCTTCATGACCAAGGTTTCAAATCAGAAACCAGAGGCAGAATTTTGCCAGCACCCCACAGCCCCGCTTGTGGCTATTCAGGTTCCTTGCGAACCTAGGCGTCCCCTGTCAAGGCTGATATGGAAGCCTAAACAGAAGTCTTCAACCAAAGCTCTCGGGTAGTCATGCCGAGACTGCGCCTCTCCCGCAAAGAAAAGGGTAAGATGACCGTCTGCCCTGACGATGCTGCCAGCCATGAAGTCACGACGGCAATCATACCGTCACCTGAATCAAAGGCAGCAAAGCCTTCTGTCAGCCTTGCTTTCACAAGCAAAGCTATTGTACCACAACGAATTCACTGGGTTCGCGGCCGCGAGGCTAAGACCGCAGTGTTATCTGAGGTTGATCCCCTTCGCAGTAGAATAGCGGGCAAAGCACCACAGCGTGCTCCGCTCCCCAATTCATCAAGCACTAAGCTCGCACCTGTCGGCGAAGCTAGCGCCAAAGTACTATTCAGTACTAATCCCTTCTGCAGGGATAAGAAGAATGGAGCATCATCCCTTGTACGCTCCAGAAAGGCCTCTCCACGGGGTTATTCAGGCTCTGTTGAGCCTAACCTGCGACAATTCTTGGCAAACAAGCGGGAATTGGAGTCTCTCCAAACCACTTCCCCTTGTTGTCAAAGAGGATGCCGACTTGTGATAATCCATTCAGCCCGTTGTCGGCAATATCCAATCAAGGCTGCATCTCCGCACCGTCAATCGGTGTTTAACCGGTTGTCCACACATGCCACAAAGAAGCATCATGAAAGGAGCGCTTCGCGAGGCCCAGCCTTCGCGTCCGTCAACATGACCGGAAGAGGACGAGAGCGACACAGGGAAGGTCATACATCTGATGATACCCCTTTCGGCTCCCCAGATCCAGATTATAGCCCGGGCTTGGGTGAAGTCTTGGTGCAAGAAGAAGGTGTTTTCCGAAACACCAGATCCAGGGTGGCGATACCATATAATTATGAACAACCTTCCTCCTCGACGGTCCCAACCGTGCCACAGCCCAGGCGGTCACCCCAATCATCCGAAGGAGAAGATGAAGACAGCGGGTATGCCTCTTCAGCAACAGTCAGTTCTGTGCGAACGGACAAAACATCGGTTAATATGGCCGATAACGCCAATGATGACCTTCGTCGGCGTTTGGAAGCTCAGGAGCAAACCTCCAGAACTCAGCAAGAGGCCCTAGACAACATCCAACGGATGCTTGCTCAACTCCTCAATAACCGGGACGACGGTGATACCGGGAGCAATCATGATGAGGAAGAACGCCTCAGCAATAATCCGCGTCAGACGGATAGATCCAAAGAAGGCTCTTCACTAGACGCCGAAGTCCTAAAGGCCTCCAAGCCCAAATTGCATCCCTGGCTCAGAGGGATGAATTAAAGAAAGTAGGGGCAGTTCGTCCTTACCCACTGGAGTGGGATTCGGTGCCATATCCACCGAAGTTCAAGCCACCAACGTTGCACACCTATGATGGAAAGAGCTCGCCAAATCAGCACATCTACTATTCCGGTCTCAGACTGGTAATGTTATAAGCAATGACGCCATCATGGCTAGGCTTTTCATTGGCACCTTAAAGGGGGTGGCATTTGACTGGTTTCGCAGTCTTCCCCCGGGCTCTATCAACTCCTGGATCGACCTGGAAACTCGGTTCCTTTCTCATTTCTATGAGGACGATACCGAAGTGACCATGGACAAACTCCTCTCCACTGTGCAGAGGAAGGGCGAATCGGTCCGTGACTACATTGAACGGTTCAGAAACTTATCCTTGATGTGCCCAGCTGGGATGCCATTACCCATGCTCTTACAGACATGCAGACACAACTTCTTAGACCAAGTAGAAGTTCGCATGGGGGCTGTCAAAGCCCACACTTGGAAAGAATTGGTCGAACAAGCTGAGATAGCCGAGAAGTCGGCTAAAAAGTTCGAACCATCCGCCCCTAGAGGCAAGTGGGGGATGAACAACAAAGGGCGTAGCGACCTACCGCAATCTTCTCAAGCTAAGGGCAAAGAGACTATGTCTGTGGAGTTATCCGGAGATGTGCAGTCGAAGGCCAGGAAGAGCGTCTCCAACAGCCAGGAGTCTAAGTTCCCTCCAAAGCAGTACTACCCTTCAGAGATGATCAGGTGGTCACGATATTCCATCTGCTCCACAAAGGAAATAAGATGAAGCTACTGGATGCTCGGCGTCCTAATGAGATAGGGCGAACAAATGACCCCAAATACTGTCTTTATCATAGGATGGTCCATCATCCTACTGACAAGTGCTATGTCCTCAAGGACAGGATACAAGCCCTAATTGATGCCGCGTCCTCACACTGAAGACGGAGCAGAAGAAAGTCACTGCCAATATGGTGACCCTTGAATTCGGCACAGCCCAAAAGGTCATGGTTCCTGACGGGACTTATCCAGCCCCCACACCGCGGTTGGAAGTCAAGCATTCTTCAGCCATAGCTAAAGATGACAAGGGTCTCGTCCCCTTGACATTAGAGACAGGGGAAGTTATGTGGATACACCCTGACCTCGTCCAAGACATACAGCGGACGTCGAAGGACTCCAGCAAAAAGGGCAAGTCCTGCAATGTCATCTCTGTCCTGCCAGATGATGACAACCTTACTTCAGCTTCCCTCAGTGATTCAGAAGGAGAAAAGCGTGCTTGCACAGCGCAGGCAGATGCGCCTCAACAGACGGGCACCCGGTCTGAAAAATCATACTTAAGGCAGTATGACAAGTCTACTGACGAGATACAACAGCAAACGACGTCAGTACCAATGCCGACATCCGCTCCAGTCCTGACCAAAGGGAGAGAGAAGCCTAAGGAAGTGCGGTTCGACCATGCGTTGAAGAAACCGTCAGTCCAAGGGTTAGCCACGCCCTTCCGCTTTGATATATTGACTCACTTAGCCAATATCCCGGCCCGTATCACAATACACGAGCTCCTTCGTCTCTCTAAAGAGACAAGAGAGGCACTCAGAGATGCGTTAGCCAACTCAGAGTCCTTTCTGACATACATGCCTAAGGTTCCTGGTGATGAGATGCGGCCTTCCTGCTCAGAGTGCCATCACGCACAGTCAAAGGTGCCTGCTATTACCTTCACGGCGGAAGATATGCTTCTCGAAGACAATAAGCATGATCGACCTCTGTACTATACCGGATATATCGGTTCAACATGCATTGAAAGAGTACAAGTCGATCTGGGGTCTGCACTCAGCATCATCCCCAAAAGGCTCCTCTATTTCCTCGGCATACCATTGTACAGGTTGTCCGCAACCACCACTACAATATACGGTTTTAACGCCGGGAGCAGCCATCCGCTTGGAAAGATTCGGCTCCGCTGCAGAATCGGAAGCTTGAAGTCAGAAGTGACGTGCTATGTCATTGATGCTGACACATCATATAACTTGCTGCTAGGAAGACCTTGGATCCATGTCAACTGGATCGTTCCTTCCACTCTCCACCAATGCTTCAAATATGTTGAAGATGATGCGACAGTACGAACTGTCTTCGCTGAAAAGCAACCCTTCAAGGGGTGGAAAACTACTTCACCGACGCCCTCCTGTATCAAGAGGCCGACGGAACGCCTGCAGAGCCATTGCCAGACGATGATGAAAGTGGCAATGATGCGGATTCAGAATCCGAAATAGGCATGCCAGCCATTTTGATTGGCGAACCAATTACAGCATGTTTCCTCAATGACCCCCAATGTAATACTCCTTCTGATGAAGAGGGTGAATGGGTAATTAATGATAATATCTCTTTTGATTATCCTGCGAGTATTGGGTCAATTAAATCCATCATAGAGGGCTCTCTGCACATGCCCGTACATGAGCCAAGTTCGGCTACTACATCTGTGGAGGTTATAGAAGAGGCCACGCTGGTGATCCCCCGTCCAAACAAGGTCAGTTGCCGATAATCTTCGGTAGAACCCAGCCACGGGGACCTGCAGCTACAGATTCAAGTTCGGACTCAGAAGCCCCACAGTTCTTCCATTATGCGCAACCGGCACGCCATATTATGGAGAAGATGGGATATGACTTGAAGCAGGCAGGCGGCCTGAACTTCGGAAAAGGAAGACGCGGTCTGATGCGTAATGCTGTCCCGAAAGGGAAACCTGCAAATTACTATGATAGTACACGCAGGGGATTGGGTTATGTTACACCCACATCATCAGTAACGGTTCAAGTCAAAGACGACGAACCAATTCCATCACGGTCGGACTCATCTGCCGAGTGGGACTCTGACGTCAGCATGGGAGGAATGTTCAACGGCCTCACTGTGAATATGACTTCAGGCAGTCAATCGGAACCTGCGGAAGCTGCTGATGAGGAACCTTGGGCCCAGCAATTGAGCCTCCAATGGGAAAAGCGGTTTGAGCTGCGCGAGCCGCCTACCGAAGACAAGGTGATGCAGGTCAACTTGGGTAGTCAAGATCATTCCAAGCCTATTTTCATAAGTGAAAGCTTATCACTTATCGAAAAGGAAGAATTGATAATACTCATAAAAGAGTATATAGATGTCTTCGCCTGGAGCTACGAAGACATGCCTGGACTTGATCCACGGGTCGCTATGCACCGTCTAAATATTAAGCCTGACGTCAAGCCAGTCAAGCAGCAACAACGTCGGTTCCGCCCAAATATCATGGAGGCTATTGAAGCCGAAGTCCACAAGCTCATTGCATGCGGCTTCATCCGAGAGGAACAGCATCCAGACTTGGTAACTAACATCGTCCCCGTCCTCAAAAGAACGGGAAAATACGGATCTGCATCGACTACCGTGATCTCAATACGGCCTGTCCCAAAGATGAATTCCCACTGCCGATCACTGATGTCATGATCGACAACACATGCGGGTTCGAAAAGATGTCTTTCATGGACGGCTTCTCAGGGTACAACCAGATCAAGATGTATCCTGATGACGAGAAGCATACTTCTTTCCGAACGCCATTGGGGTATACTGCTACACTGTGATGCCCTTCGGACTGAAGAACGCCGGAGCAACCTACCAGCGCGCAATGAGCACGATCTTCCGCGATCACCTCCGGAAGACAGTAGAGTGCTATGTTGACGACATTGCTGTCAAAAGCCGCAGCAAAGATGAACATCTTCGCGATCTGAGAACGATGTTCGATATAATGCGGGCTCATCAGTTGAAAATGAACCCGACAAAATCCTTTTTAGGAGTATCCAGCGACAAATTCCTTGGGTTCATTGTCACATCGAAAGGGATTCATCTGGACCCAGACAAAGTCAAAGCCATCCAGGACATGCATCCACCGAGGAACCTCAAAGAGCTCAGAGGCTTACAAGGCAGGTTAGCCTACATCAGAAGATTCATAGCAAATCTATCGGGCCGCTGCCAACCGTTCACCCGTCTCATGAAAAAGGGTACTGCCTTCATATGGGATCAAGCTTGTCAAGAAGCTTATGAAGACATTAAGAGGTATCTCACAAAACCTCCCGTCTTGGTGGCCCCTACATCAGAGAAACCATTCTTGCTTTATGTAAAAGCTCTGGACTATTCCCTCGGCGCCCTCCTCGCTCAGAAGGACGACAATGGCCATGAGCAGGCCATTTATTATCTGAGCAGGACTCTCATAGGAGCGGAATCTCGCTACAATCCTATTGAGAAAGAGCGTTTAGCTCTCGTCTTCGCTGTTCAGAAGACACGACATTATTTGGTTGGCCAAACCATACATGTCATCTCCAGAGTAAACCCATTGCGTCTTCTTATGACGAAGCCAGGATCATTGAACTCAAGATTGGCTAAATGGGCACTACTATTGTCCCAATATGACATGACCTTTCCCCTCAAAGGCGGTTAAAGGTCAAGCCCTTGCAGAGTTCTTGGCTGCGCATCCAGTTCCGGAACATTCAAAGCTTCACGAAGACATCCCTGATGAGGTCTTCGAATCTAATGCAACCTCAGTAGAGGAAGTGTGGCAGATGTTCTTCGACGGAGCATCACGGATGGGCCCCAAAGGCAAGATTATTGCCGGAGTGGGGGTTGTGTTCATCTCCCCACAGGATCATATCCTTCCCAGAGCATTCTCCTTGACAGAATCATGCTCTAATAATGTAGCGGAATACAATGCTTTGCTCATCGGTCTCCAGCTCGCCCATGGAATGGGGGTACGCTACCTCGAAGCCTACGGCGATTCAAAGCTGGTCATCAGTCAAGTCAAAGGCGAATATGAAGTCCGCCATGAGGACTTGGTGCCTTACTATCATACAGCCATCGAATTGGTTAGCTTATTTGAAGGCTTCTACATTGGGCATGTGTCCCGATCTCAAAACACCAAGGCGGATGCTCTCGCTGCATTAGCGACGACGCTAGCCTTACCGGCCGACACCGAGTATCACCTCACAGTCGCGACCCGGCATCTCGTATGCTCCAAGCATATGCTAAGGATCCAAGAGGTCCATAATATCTCCGTGGATCTTGAGCCGAGGGATTGGCGCTTCCCTCTCATTGACTATGCTCTGCACGGTCTGCTTCCAGACGATCCCAAAGAAGCGGCGTCCATCAGACGAAGGTCGCTCCGTTTCTACTATGATCCCACTTTGAAGACACTCTACCGTCGTTCATATGATGGTATCCTCCTCCGTTACCTTCCCATTCAGAGGCACAGGAAGCGCTCCAAGAAGCGCACGACGGCACTTGTGAAGCTCATCAGCCAGGTCCAAAGCTTAAAGACAGGTTGCATAGGCTGGGATATTATTGGCCAACTATGATAGCCGACGCCATCCAATATGCACGAAGGTGTAAGGCGTGCCAGGTCCATGCAGACTTCATACACCAACCTTCGGAGTTGCTCCACCCTACTGTTGCTTCATGGCCATTTGAAGCATGGGAAATCGATGTCGTAGGGCCAATCAGTCCCTCTTCGGCAAGAGGTCACCGGTTTATCCTGGCAATAACCGATTACTTCTCAAAATGGGCAGAGGCCATACCGTTGGCCGAAGTTAAAACCTCCAATCTGGTTAGCTTCATCAAACACCATGTCATCCATCGATTTGGTGTCCCCAGGCGGATCATCCATGACAATGGTCCCCAATTCGTAAGCCAAGGGTTCTATCGGTTCTGCAATAAATACCGAATTCAGAATGTGGCTTCAACCGCCTACAATCCTGCCGCCAATGGCTTGGCAGAGGCATTTAACAAGACGATCATCAAGCTGCTCAAGAAGTTCGTCTCCTCGAATAAGCGAGATTGGGACGAAAAGCTGGGTGAATGTCTCTGGGCTTACCGGACCACAGTTCGGACACCGACAGGCAATACGCCTTTTTCCCTGGTATATGGGTGCGAAGCAGTTATCCCATTGGAAATCCAGGTGCCATCATTGCGGGTAGCCTTGACTACTAAGATGACATCAGAAGACAATGATCGCCTGCGTCTTCAAGAGCTCCAAGCCCTAGACGAAAAGCGGCTACAAGCTCAGCAACACATCGAGTTATATCAGGCTCGGATGTCAAAGCCTTCAATAAGAAGGTCAAGCAGAGAGTCTTCCAGAAAGGGGACCTGGTCTTAGCCGTCAGACGACCGATGATCATGACGCACAAGACCAAAGGCAAATTTCAGCCTAAATGGGAAGGACCGTTTGTAATAGAAACAGTCTATTCAAACGGGGCATACCGCCTTATGAATGCAGGTGGCGACCTACTCATGATGCCGATCAATGGCAAATTCTTAAAGAAGTATTATCCTTAATCGAGGATCTTGCTCTCGATCAAGTTAACATTACACCTCTGATCGAGATCCGCGCGTCCGGAATGCGCACAAAGAGAGCCTCTCTCTTTCTCCAAGCATATCAAACCTGTTGGTAGCTGGGGGTTTGCTTAAAATCCCAAGGGACCTGCTCCCATTTGATTCCCTCTCCAGAGTCACTTACCAATTCTCATCCATAGAATGGTAAGAACACATATTCCGCTGTTACGTTAACATTAAACCTATGACAGCAGTCCCCTCATTCCTCCTCGTGAGAACGAGACCTCCAAAGTCACTTACCAATTCTCATCCATAGAATGGTAGGACCACACATATTCCGCTGTTACGTTAACATTAAACCTATGACAGTGATTTCCTCGTTTCTCCCCGAGAAGACAAGATCTTTTCCAAATCCAATCTGATTTTGAAGCTTGGTGGCTTCTCAACCAGTTATGTCATTGCGATCTCTGAACTGGCAGATAGCCAAGTTTCATCTGTCATTGAGCTTAGCGGCGTCTCAATTGGTTACGTCATTGTGACCTCTGAACCAGCAGACAGCTAAGTCTCAATCTTGAGCCCTGTTGACATTTACAAAAGACAGGTCTCGATATTTGTCGACATCTACAAAAGACAAGTATCACCGACTTTTGAACTTGGTGGCTTCTCAACCAGTTATGTCATTGCGACCTCTGAACTGGCAGATAGCCAAGTCTCATCTGTCATTGAGCTTAGTGGCGTCTCAATTGGTTACGTCATTGCGACCTCTGAACCAGCAGACAGCTAAGTCTCAATCTTGAGCCCTGTTGACATTTACAAAAGACAGGTCTCGATATTTGTCGACATCTACAAAAGACAAGTATCACCGACTTTTGAACTTGGTGGCTTCTCAACCATTTATGTCATTGCGACCTCTGAACTGACAGATAGCCAAGTCTCATCTGTCATTGAGCTTAGTGGCGTCTCAATTGGTTACGTCATTGCGACCTCTGAACCAGCAGACAGCTAAGTCTCAATCTTGAGCCCTGTTGACATTTACAAAAGACAGGTCTCGATATTTGTCGACATCTACAAAAGACAAGTATCACCGATTTTGAAGCTTGGTGGCTTCTCAACCAGTTATGTCATTGCGACCTCTGAACTGGCAGATAGCCAAGTTTCATCTACCATTGAGCTTAGCGGCGTCTCAATTGGTTACGTCATTGCGACCTCTGAACCAGCAGACAGCTAAGTCTCAATCTCGATGCTTGCTGACATTTACAAAAGGCAAGTATCTCCCCTTTTAGCCCCGCAAAGGGCTGACCTCGAGACTGGCGACGTCCCATTCGGTTATGTCATTGCGACCTCTGAACCAACAGACAGCCATGCCTCATTATCCAAACAAACAAAGACAACAAAAGAAAGAATTTTTATTAAATTCCAAAAGGATGGGATACATGGAGGAGCCTATAGGCGTACATGATAAGATCGGATCCGATCTCCGAGCGAAGCTAGCCTCGTCCTCCTGTCATCAGCAGCCTGGGCCAGCGCCTGTGATCTTAGCTCAGCCTCATCGAAGTCCACCGCCTGAGCCAGACGAGCCTCGACCTCCACCAAAGTCGCCCTCTGTGATGACTTCCGCCGCGCCAATTCCTCACTCCGAGCCCTGAGCTGCTCAAGCCGCGCAGTCTCTTCATGACGCATCTGCGTAGCTTTGGATAAGAGGAGATTTGCCTTCTGGATCATCTCTTCGGCCCTCTTAACCTTATCTTCGGCATCAAGAAGAGCACTGGTGGAAGCGTCAATTGCACTCCCAACCTCTACTTGTTCTGTCTCCAAGGACTTCAAGTCAGAGGAGATAGCCTCAGCAGACTCTTGAGCGACGAGCTGAGCCTCGCGCCTTTGGGCAACAAGACGTGTGAGCCGTTCATCAGCCAAAGACGCTGCGTCTGAACGATAGAGGTGGCGCCATTCCTCCACGTCCCTCTCAAGGTCATGTACCAGGAGTTCCAGAGCAGTAGCTTGATGGTACCCCTCAAAGTCCCGGATACACTCAATGCCACGGGAGAGGACCATCTTCAGCTTCGAGAATGGCACAGGCGAGCCCTTCAAGACTAGACCGATAGTCTGCTCCAAACTGTTATAGAAGCTGTCGACCAGATTACCGATGAAGTCATTCTCAGCTTCATCAACCCTTGAGACAACCTCGGAGCAATCTACCATCCCAGTCGACACCGCCGCAGAAGAAGAAGCGGGAACATCGACAGCAGCAGGGCAAGCCAAAGGTGACTTCGGCGGAGTCCTCTGCAACACCAGCACGCCAGCCACCGCGGAGGTAGGACTGGCAACCACCTCCTGAGCAGCAGGCTCGACAATCAAAGTCGGGGAAATAGGGTCCACGATCACCCTCAGCCCCGCACTGGGCAAAATTGCCGGCACCTCACTCGGTGATGTGATTGGGAGTGAGGATACCTCCGGAACTGCCGCCCCTTCAGTCTCTCGCCTTTCAGCTGACGTGGGCTGATAAGAAGGCAAGTCGCCATACAACACGTCCAACATGGCAACATCCGCCGTGGACGAAGCATTCAACTCACCCTCCGACCTTCCAGGGGAATCCTCCGGCTCCTTCAAAGCCGACACATCTTGAGGCCGAACACCTACAACAAAACCATGGTCAAAAAGCAGATGCAGTAAACAAGAGGAGATCAAGAGGTTATCATTTTACCGAAGGCTGATGTTACTTCATCAGCCTCATCAGTCTCTAGGGGTTCCATCACGAAGTTCTTGCCAGAATCAACGCGGATAGCCGGCCTGCTCGCCGATTCCTCCGCAGACCACCCGATAGAGCTGGATGCCATAGGACTTCCTTTAGAAGTCCCAGCGCCCGAGAGGCCCAATGTCGGCCGCATCACCTCCAGATTCCTCCGAGCGAGTAAAGGAACCAGCTGCAGCTCCATAAGCGAATAGAGGATCATACTGGTCCCCTTGCTCCCCATGCTCCTCAACTCCTGCAACAAAAAGCAAATGATGAGTTATTCAAAGTGCGCTGAAGGCATATTAGATGGGGCCAATCTTACCAGTAGTCGGTTCAGCAACCGACGGCTCAGCCACTAATGGAGCAGCAGAAGGAAGCGCAGTAGAGGGTTCGCCCTCTACCACAATTGTAGGAGCATGGCGACGGGGCCTCTTCGCCGACGACTTCCTACGGGATCCACTCCCACGCTTCCTCTTGAAGTGGACATCAGAATCCTCTTCTTCCACTTCTTCCACATGTCGTGGGGGAGCTGTCCCCACTACACCAGAACCGGCTTCACGAGTATCAGCTTCATGGGCATCAGCCCTCGTCTCTGCCTCGAAGCAAGGGCTCCCCGCATCAGAAGCCCCGCTGTCATCTACAGCGATGAACTCCTCTATGCCAGGAACACGGACTCGTTTGCCCTCCATCTTATCAGAAGCCTTCTGCCTCATCCGATGAGAAATTAACTTCACACCCGAACGGTTGGCATTAAACCCAGCAGGTGTGGAGTTCGAAGCCGCATACCATTGGCAGAAACACAGGGTCGTCCAAAGGCCGGGATCCCTCAGCGGCGTGCGTAGCCACGCTCCAGTGCCATCCGCGGTAAAGAACCGCCAAGCACGAGCCCCATCAATGAGGCTCCCCATGAAAGCCAGGTCCGGATTGGGGTTGCCCACATACAACTGGTCATACCCAAATTGGCGGGCAAACCAGCTCGGGACGTAGGCTCCAGGTAGCAGGTATCCCCACTCCTGTACAGCAAATGCGAGGGCCGGATACAGACCAGCCACTCGAAAACACCCCGACTCATGGGAGACCGACCTGACTCCACATCATGGAATTCCTCGTTGTATCCTGCACCCCGCAGGCGAGGAAAACAACGGAACAGGCTATAAGCGTCATAACGACGCACTAACTTACGGGCCTCGGCCACATAAGTTTTCTGCCACGAACGGCCTTCAAAGCGACGGAGAAGCGCCGTTTGAACACCCTGCGGAGGGTCTTCCCCAGCTCCAATCAAACTGGGGCAGTGCAAGGCGAATCACGCCATCAAGTAGGTGTACGGTAAACCTACCCTAGGATTGGGTCCGTCACAAGGCAGGACGACACCCTTCCCTCGCCTTGACGCCATTGGCCTGCAGAAAGCCTCCGTCAGTGCACGAAGGCCCCTCTGAATACACACACCATGGCCGGGATAAGACCCAGACGGTGGCCATGGACCAAGCGGACGGCAGGCAGCAGCACATTCGGTGGACGATGTCACCCGAAGAAGAAGGCACGACACACTTCTTTAACCAGATGGTTAAGAAGCCGGCCAGCAACGCCTTGCGAGACATAGGCCGACGGGCCTGATGGTGAAAGCTCCGAAGAACATCACCCTTCCCGAAAGAACCATCATCTTCTGCCACGACGATGTCCTTTTCAGCATGCACCTCCATCCTTGCCAAGATGTCTTCTTCAGCAACTCCGCAATGAGCTGCCCCAGGCGCACTAGTCATATCCGGGAACAAGTAGTTCCCCCAGCTCTTCAAGCTCTTCGAGCTACCCTTGCCACCAGTGTGGATGCTGGAACAAATGTGCAAGTGGCACATCAATTCCCGATATGTCTCAAGCAAAGCAGGCTCTTGCTTCTCCAGGAGAGCCAACTCCGCCTCACAGGGAAAGTACTCTTCGTACGGAAGAGACCCGAAGGGCAAAGCAGAGATCTCCCGCATCTCGTGCAGGGCCATGCCCAACTCACCAACCGGGGTGAAGAAAGTCCCCGAGGCCGGGCAGTACAACTCAAGGATGGCGTAGAAGCACGCCACCTTCATCTCAATGCCGTAGCAGGTCGCCCTGACGGCCTCATGGAGGTTTAACCTCTCTAAGTCCCCCTCAAATTGAGTGAGGATATAGTTGGTCAACTCCGCCACCACGACCTAGGAGGGTGGACCCAACCGGAAGTCCTGAAATCGGTGGCAGGGTAGTTCCCGTCAACTTCGTAGAACTGAGTGCCAAAGGTCGGCGCCGCAGCTGGGTTCTCTCCTACTGGAAGGTCCCGCGATACCTTCCCAGGGTATAGCCCCATTATGCTACGAGGATGGCCCGCCCTCGAATAGCCGGACTGGAATGTCAACCTCCCGACACTCACAGACTCGGCATTTAGGCTCACGCCCCACGCCATCTTCCGAGCCTGAGTCACGCTCGCGAAGGAAGACAAAGCAAAATGCCGCTTAGTGGACGGGAGATAGAATCTCTCGCCGTCCAACTGGAAGATCCACTGGCCTTCACCGGCCTGCAGCTGGCGATCGGGATCAGGTGCAGCATCCCCGAACATGAAGTCAGGCTTTCTGTAAGCCTGACGGTCGATATCTTCAAGCGGAGCCGTAGTCAAGATGCTCCGCATGGCCTGCGGACGACCGTCTTGGATGAGCGTATCCCGTACAAGGGAGCTCGGCTCGCTGAACAATGAAGCCTGCCCATAGAACTGCAAGCTGATGTTTCCGCCTGCTCGACTGGCTAGACCGAACAGACTGTTCTGAAGGCCGGAGGCGTAATGTACTGCAAAAACAGAAATGAGCTATGATTAGTTCACCAATCAAGTGAATGCGAAAGCATAAAAATTCACTAAGGCATAGCCTCGCCCAGCAAGCAGAGCCTGCAAGGCGATAGTTTTGAAAAAGCTTCGCTTCATGGATAAGACTGCATCTTCCCAGAAAATATCCAAAGCGCCAACTTCGCTTAAAGCAGGAAGTGGCATAGCCCTAAGGGCTGACGTCATCAAAAGGACATCATGGTCAACAGTCGTCCTTCGTGGCAACGACTGAAGGAACAGACCCATATCCTGTTCCTCAACAGGATGGAGACTGCCCAAGCAATGGCTTCCTACGGAAGCCTAAAAGAAGAACTGTTCAGTTCTTACTTCCCTGGTGCAAGGAAAATAGGGAAGTTCAGGGAAATGAGTTCCCTAATGAGGATAGATCCCATTCGATCGTCCTAAATAGCCAAATGACTGGCTCCAAAGGAAAAGAGACCTCGGTCTCCAATCAGACAGGAAAATTCCTTACCGGTGACTGGTCGCTCGATGACCGGAGGAGGAACGCCCTCCGCCGCAGAAGTCGCTGCTTCCTTACCCGCTCGTCTTTTGGGCGCCATTAAGAACTGCAAAAGTTCTCGAAGTACTCCGAAGCAAAGGAGGAAGAAGGAGAGGAAAAGACAGAAATTTCTCTGAAAAAATGAGATCTTTTCCATGTTCAGCCCGATCGGGCTTTTATAGGCCAATCAGCGCCTGAAACGAGGCCTCAAAAAAAGGGCCAAGCCGCCGTTTCGAATTAATTCGAAACAGCGCCTGAAGCGCCTTCCCGAGAAGCGCCGGTTCAACTCTACTAAGAGTTAACTTCGCACTAGTGCAAAAGTGCGGACTTCGCACAGTCCTTCAAGGGCTTCGCCGAGAGGCCTACCTTAACCCTCTAAAAAGTGTGCTGCTCGCGGTACACACCAGTCTCGCGAAGATCATTCGAAGGAAGGCCTATGTCCTTAGCTCCGCACACAGTTCAGCCCAGCAATGGCCGAACTCCCAATGATAGCAAGCAAAAATCTAATGAACAAGAGATGAACTTTCATTGATAGAAAGGGTACATTTGATATTACATTAAAGTTGTGTTTCATATAACACACCAAGTTGCCTAACAAGGTCATTTGCATAAAAGGCATACAAGCGGTTTTATCTGCTCCCAGGCCGGACCAACGGGACAGGAAGGGCCTTCCTCCTGCATAAGGCCGTAACCAGTGGTGCCGCAACGACACGGTCATTTTTCTCCACAAAAATGGCAAATCTTGCTAGGCCATTTTTGTTGAAGCCTGGCAATAAAACCTATCGCCGCCAACACGATAGATCACGTATAATGTGAATCGGCAGTGGTACCAGTGATCTAACAGGCGCGATATCCGCTTTCCTGAAGTGGATCGCCCCCAAAGGCCACCAAAGTTGAAAGTCGGCAATGATGCCGGCGATCCCACAGGCGACGCCCATTATCTTGAAGCGGATCCTCTCCGATAAAGGCGGCAGCCAGCCTCACCTCAGAACGAATCATCACGGATAAGAGGCTGCCAACAGCCCCTGGGACGCGCACCCGCTGCCCCGAGTTGTTCCTCCTGCTTAAAAGTAGAGCTTCAACCGGGGAAGCATAAGGCAATTTCATGGTTTCTTCCATCAAGTTACCAGACTGGCAAGCATAGCTCACTGCAAGGCAAATTGGAGCAAGTTAGCACTCAAGCACAGAAAGAGCTGCAAAAACTTTAAGTCAGATTCTTGGGCGGCAAAGCAATCCGACTTCAGCAGAGGACAAGCTCCGCCTGCACAGCAACTAATGGACTAGCTCAGCAAACGCCAAGTCCTAGCCTCACCTCTATGGTAAAGTCAGACACAGTCTCAACATTCACCAATATGGCAAGACTGGCTCAACCTTTGAAGAGACCAAGTCCTAAGTTCTGCCTGTGTAGCGGACTTAACATGCAGTGATCTTTCTCTGATTAAGTCAAGATGGTAGCTTCACAGGGAAGCTGTGCTGAAATTCTTCTCTGCAGATCAGCCAAGTGCAAGATGAAGATCAAGGGAAGCTAATCCCTAAAGCAGCTGTCAAAGCTAAACTAAGGAGATGAATTCCCTAAAATCGGTGAAGTTGTTGAACGATCAAGACTTACTGGTCCTTGGCCGGTTAGACAACCAGAGTGGGTTTTCCCACTGGTTCAGAGATCTGAGTATCTCTTTCAAACCAAGAGAGAGAAGAGAGGCAAAGCACTTCTCTTCAGAGGACCTCAAGTGTCCTATTTATAGGCCCCATGGCCTGAGCACAACCACCTCAAGCATGGAAGCACGAGCGCATTCAAGGCATTTATTGCGCCTTGATGGAAGGGACGGTTTTCCCTTGGAACCGTGCAAAGGGAGAAAACGTCTCCCTCATAAAAGGCACTTATGGCGCCTTGAAGAAAGGGAGTATCCTCCCTTGGAAACGTGCAAATCGGAGAATATCTCCCTCGATTGGCGCGAAAGAAGGAATGATCCTCCTCGTAACCGCCCCACGGCAGTTGGCTTTGAAAAGGCAACAGGAGTTCCAAAGTGAACTTATTTCTTGGAAGCCCAGACGCGGAGCTACCCCGACGTGAAGCTACTCGCGAACCAGTGCAATTCTTCGGCGAATTCATCCCAAAGCAGGATTGAAGGCGAAGCTGAACTCAACCATCATGGCGACGTTCATACTCCACATACCATCACAGCAGTTCAAAGTGTTTCGGAGTCTGAGCTATTGCAGACTCTCGAAAACTTTGAAGGGGGTCTTGTTGACACTTAAAAAAGACAAGATTCCTATTGGTCTGAACAAATGTCTAACTTGTTGACATTTACAAAAAACAAGTGGCAGACGAGCTGAAGACCAGTTTTCATCCACCTCCAAGGGACAAGGAAGCAGCTTGGACTCCACTGATCCAGCAAGCAGAACAGTGAGCCGGGACATTTCTAAACAGACCTCAGCAGGTCTAAGATGCTAGCATTTAATATTACATTAGCCCAAGGAGATAGCCTCGATTGAGAGGCTAGCATCATCCAACTTCGCCAGGAAGCTAATTGACAGCTTCGCCGAAAAGCCTCTTTTCGGATTTCGCTAAGGATTGCCTTTAGCTCCGCTATGAGCTTCAAAGCGGGCAGCTCGGCTATTGGCCTGTTATGGTCAACCTTTGACCAATCAAATCTCCTGATAAGATCGGATTCAAGCAAATCAAATCCAATCGGGATTAAATATGGCAGGTGATTGCCGCAATCTCTTGACTCTCTTGAAACGAGTAAGAGGATCAGAGAAAATCCTTCAACGATATGGAAGGGATCAAAACAAATCGGAAAGATCAACCGACTTGCCATTTTCTAGCTCCGCAGAAGCCATCCTAGCCTCGCAGCAAGGCTACTTTCTAGATTTAAACAGGTTCAGTTCAATCTGTTTCCATATCTTCAAGGGGACGATTATACCCTTGCTCTCCCTATAAATAGCCCGCCAGGGGCACAAGGGGAGAAGGCGGTCCAAGGGGAATCCAGAGATCGACGATCAATCAAAGTGGGCTTCTGCTCCCAAATCAATCCTCTGCTGATCAGGAGAATCGGACTTCTTCATAACGCACCGTGCGTTCTCTAATTCAGAGACCTTTCAGGAGAAATACTTCTCTTTTCAGGGTGGTGATACCCTAACAACCTCTTTTCCTCAAGGAATCTCCGGAACCAGGCGAGAAGGAATTCCTCACAGAAGGCGGTTTTGAGAAGTAGCAAGAGGGTTCTACCAATCCTCTATTCTCTGATTCCCGGAATCAGGCGAGAAGGGAATCTCATCGCTCGCATCGTCAAAGGGACAAAGTGGTCACGCGCTGACCAGACTCCTATCGGCACACTTCTCCAGAATCTCTGAGGAGATCTACTTGTAATCTTTTGAGAATACTTGTAATTTAGCTCCTCAAACTCTTTTTTTGTAAGTTTTCCCCTTTGCAAACTAATGGAAAACACCAGTTAGCTTCACGCCAGGCTTGATATAGCCTCACGGTGAAGCTAAAGGGAGCTTTCTAGCGAAGCTAGTGTAAGTTCACCTAGAGGGGGGTGAATAGGTGATGGCTAATCTAATGGTCACTTAATGCCAAATAATGGGGAAGCTAAAACTAATTATGACCAAATAAAACTTTTACACTAAACACCACGTATAACACAAGAGTGTTGCCGAATTCCCCGCGAAGGGCTCTGGACAAACTCCTCTAGATTCCTCTGGATATGGGTTGAGGTGCCGCAATGGCTCTCTTGGTTGGATACAAGTGTTAGTCAACAATCCCAAGCAATATATCAATATGAGCACAAGGAATATATCATGCATATAAAGGTAAAGACAAGATAAGTAATGGATAAAACAGGAGATAGAGAGAGAGAGAAATGGCAATCGCAAATATAAAGGGTTTGTTTCGAGGTTCGAGCACACTTGCTCTATACATCCCCGCCTTCGACACACGAAGGATTTCCACTATGCAAGATCCCAATGGATCTCTCCCCGGTGCCGCAACACCTACAAGCCCTCGGACTCTCTAGTCCCATACACACGCAAGTCCCACACTTGCCGAGGCCGCACCTCAAACACGGAGTTCGCACCCGAACTCGAACCACCGCGAGCACACTTGCCGCCTCCTCAAAGGACAAAGAAAAGTCTTTGGTGGATCACAACACTTTGATCCCTAACAAAAACTCTCACAACACAATCCTATGGATAGATAAGCAATGGATAGCTCAAGTGATTGTGAGAAAGTAAGGATTGAATCTATGGTGAAAAACTCAAGAAATCACTTTACACTCTTGATAAAATCTTCCCTTTAGATTGGAAGTATTTGCTCTCAAATATGTGGAGAAAACTCTTAATGGAGTGGGAAAAACTGCTCAAAGCTCTCCTAAAATCTTGTTGCAAAACAATGACCAAACCCCCAATTTATAGGCTGTCAAAAACTAGCCGTTGGGGTCTGTCAGGCCTGCCGGTCGACCGGGTCGGTCGACCGCCAACGGTCAGAAATCCGACCGTTGGAGCCACGGTCGACCTCTCGGGTCGACCGAGCCACTGGAGCAGAGAGTAGAAACTCTCTGTCGGTCGACCCGTACGTCGGCCGTCCTCCAGGCACCAAAGGCGTGCACGTCTGTGCACGTCGGTCGACTCAACCGGTCGACCGACTTCAGAGTTAGTCGACTATAAAGGTAGTAAGTCGACTAGCTGAAGCCTGAAAACAGATTTCTGGGATTTAAAACTAAGTCTGTTGGTCACATAAAATCCCTAAATACATAGAAATTCTACAAAAATTAGTTTTACCAATATACTTTGATAATAAACAAACATGCTTGCACAAAATCAAGGCATGTTATAAATGATTTGGACTATTTTTGTAATATGGAATATTTGCTCAAAATAAAAACTGTTTTTTCCAAAAACAATATTTTTCCAAAACTTCATCAAATACAAAAACAATATACTTTTAAAGCATAGTGTGTAGGATATGATCACTACACAATCAATATGAAATATCTATATTTTTGACAATAAGCATAAACTTGTTTTGGTTGAAAGATGTAAACATGAATACCAAAAACCAAATAGTATTTTGTCACAAAGAAAAATCTTTTCTACTAAACTAAAAAATCTTTTATGAAACAATTCTATCAAGAGGTGTGTGTATATGTACTTGAGCAATCCACCACTATTCTATCCTTTACATTTTATCTAAAACAACTAAATCTTATACCTAGACACAAGTCTTCATCTTCTTGAAGTCTTCACTTGAAGGCTTCTCATCTTCTTGACTTGGTCCAAGCTTGATCCAAAGCTCCTTGGATCACACCGTGCTAGCTCCAATTTTGACATTTTATCCTTTGTTGAGCTATTGCACCTACTAAGATCTTGATAATGAATCTGTCACTAATTAAACAAGATCATTAGTAACATAACTTCATGAGTTGATCATCATCAAAACTAGGGTGATAGGCCTTGGGCCAACAATCTCCCCCTTTTTGATGATGACAAAACTCATGAAGTTATATATGCATGGATTAAAGTAAAGCTTCAAAGAAGCTCCCCCTTAACTCATGCATAACAAGTAAACAATAATATAGCAATGAAAGCACATAATTGGTATGCAATGTATGGAGATAAAATATGAAATCCTTTTTCTCCTAGTTGCAATACAAACCTATATGCATAACTAACAAGGAAGACAAATACTTCTCCCCTTAAGCAATGAAAACATGCATATAAACTCAAATACTTCTCCCCCTTTTTGTCAATCATCAATAAAGGGTTCAAAGTAAAATAAATCAAACAAATCTTCTCCCCTTTTTTTTTTTTCAAAAACAAAGAAATCAAGGAGGGGTAAAATCAAATCGATCAATAGAAATTATATGCGATATACATTCATGAAGAGGAAGACGCTAAGTTAACTTCCCTACACATATGCATTACATGAAGAAGGGATGATAAGCCCCAATTCACATAACACATATTATGTAATGCATAAGAGGAGATGTGAAGCCCCCCTACACACGTGTATCACATAAAGAAGAGATGTTAAGCTCCTCAATACACAATACACTCAACATGATCTATATGTAGAAGAGATGTTAAGCTCTCCTTGCATATAGACAATATAAGTCAAAAATTTTAAGTTTTTCTTTAAAATTTTGAACTTTCTTAATAAACACATTTTGAGATATCAAGTAAACATATTTTTTTTAATTTTGATATCAATTTTGAAAACATATAGCATAAGCTTTAAGAATTACCAATTGAAAGTTGAATTAAGCTTAGCATATACATTGTGCTTTAAGAGTGTGAATCAATTGTAAATCAAGCACAAATAGATCACATATATGTATGAAAAGATAATACCAATAGAAATTGATATAATTTAAATTTGAAAGCATTCATACATACAATCAAAATATGAGTATATAAAAATCATATGATACCAATTGAAAATATCCAATGATACCAATTGAAGAGTAAGCTTATCATATACTCTACCATATGAAGAATTTGCACTAGTTAATATGAAAATGTTTTAAAAACTAGTACGGAATCCTTCAAGTAAGGAATAAAGCAAAAATGTCAATTAATCTCAATATTCCTTTAAATCATGAAGACATGAAAATCATCACACATTTTTTATTAAAAACAAAATCTATATTTCAAGATATATGTATGTTTTGACAACACAATAAGTATACATACATATCCCTTAAACACATTGAGTCCATATAAATAGATTTGCATTAAAGGCAAATGACTCAAGAGGTATACATGTATATCTTAAAGTTTGGCAGAATACACATATACATGAATGAAGGCACATGATCATAACACAAATCCAAAATGGGAATACAAGTTTAAAAATGTAAGGATCATCAAATCTAGACTATACGCACACCAAATAGGCACAAATAAGCAATCAAACCATCCATATATAGATTTATTTGTGACCCATAATATGTACAAGTATAAATCCTAGTGTTGACAAAAACTATCATTTAAACTAATATTCAATTCATGAAGCATCAAATCTTGAGAATACAAAAAAATAAGATCATGTGTATATCTATAAACTAATTGAAGAATAAATAACTAGTATAAAATAGTTTTGAACAACTAGTTAAAAATCCTTCAAATACATCAAATCATATGTTTTTCATAAAACATAACTAAGTACATAAAAATTCAAGCACTCATCGTCCATAAAACTCAAAATTATCTTGAAAAATAAAAGATGAGTGTTCAAAGGTTATGTAAATGGTATTTTCATGAAAATAGACAATGAAGCTTAAAATTGACATGAAAATTATTTTTATCAAAACATAAAAATTCATTTTTCTTTCAAATAACTTCAAGGTATATGTATGGTATATCCAAAGCTAACAATATGCATACATATCCCAAGTATAAAAGAGTCTATAAATGTATTTGCATGAAAGCAAGAGACTCACGGGTATACATGTATATTTATTAGATTTGAATTAAAAATACATATACATGAAGTAAAGCATAAAAATAGGCAAAACATGTATAAAAGAGAATCATCAAAACTAGTCTATACATATGCATATAGTGGATACAAATGAGCATGAAGTTCAAATATATATGAGTCAATTGTAGTTCACTATTTATATATGTATAAATGCAAGTTTGACACATTCTACATCTAAGCATGTAAATACCACATGAAGCACACAAAAATATGAACATGCTATATGATATATGAAATTAAAAGCATGTACATAAAAGTAGGAGTTTAAAGATTGTTATCAACTCTAAAGCTCCAAATATGGTGGTTGTCCCACCAAGCTTCCTTGATAGTGATGCGTCTAAGATGTGCCATAAAGTCCATTGCATCCACCACCAAGGCACCAATTCTCTCACGTTTTGTGAGAGCCCTTACCTACATCAAATACACAAGGTGGGGGTTTTGGTACTCATATTTTCTTGGGTCCTTTGGGGTTAGTCTTGTAAGGAACCCAAAAGTTTTTATTATTAGCAAAATTAAAATGATGCAACTTGTCATAACAAAATTTTGCTAAATGGCCTTTGCGGCCACAATGTGTACATGTGTACACCTTAGAATGCTTATGTGTGTGAGTGTGATCATGATGTGCAACATAAGCATGATGATGTGCATGAATGTGTGGAGTTTGTTTCTTTGAAAATATAGACTCCAATCTAGTATGGTTGAATGCACAAGAGTTCAAAGTTGAACTCAAATTATTAATTTTATCTTTCAAAACATTAATCTCACTAGTGGTGGCATGTAAAGCATGGTGAGATATAAGATCATTTTTTTTTTTTTCTTTTCGAAACAAATTCTTTTTCTTTTTCACAAATTTTTCTTTTTAAAGAATTATTTTCTTGAAAAACAACTTCCGTTGTTTTCCACCAAATCAATTTTATTTTTCAAACTTGTGTTTCCTTCAAAGATCATTCAATTTAGACATGAGGGAAACATTTCATTTTTCAAATCATCTTTTTCTTTTTCAATGCATGCAACCTTATTTCTAAATGAATCATTTTCTTTTAGCATGCAATCAAGTTTCTTTTTCAAATTTTTATTATCCTTTTTAATCATGTCATATTTTTCAAGCAACAATTGACAAAATGTAGAAAGCTCTTCATATGACATGTTATTATCCTCATTCTCGGATTCGGTAGTTACCTCAAGGGGGTATCCCCTTGGACCATATAGCACATGTTGGAGCTGTTGCTTCCAACGTCCGAATCGCTCTCCGTATAGTATTTATCTTTTTCGCCAAGGGAGATGAGGGTATTCCATACTACAAAAGCCGAATCAAAGTTAGAAACTCTAGATAAATAAACATCATCTAGGGTAGACTTTAAAGTATTAAGGGCTTTGCATTAGCCTCAATATTCTTACCATATAAACAATAATCATTATTAGTGATGGCAAGATAAACATGATAACCTAGGGCTTTGAGGTACAAAGACATCTTAACCTTCCAAATTGGATGTTAAGAATGTCAAAGGTGGGTGGTGACATGAAGTCCATGGTGTGTGTACAAATATTATGATTAGCCTAAAATGAGGATCTTTAACTCTAGGTTGTAAGACCCAAATCAAGAGCACTTGGCTCTGATACCAATTGTAAGTTCACCTAGAGGGGGGGTGAATAGGTGATGGCTAATCTAATGGTCACTTAATGCCAAATAATGCGGAAGCTAAAACTAATTATGACCAAATAAAACTTTTACACTAAACACCACGTATAACACAAGAGTGTTGTCGAATTCTCCGTGAAGGGCTCTGGACAAACTCCTCTAGATTCCCCTGGATATGGGTTGAGGTGCCGCAATGGCTCTCTTGGTTGAATACAAGTGTTAGTCAACAATCCCAAGCAATATATCAATATGAGCACAAGGAATATATCATGCATATAAAGGTAAAGACAAGATAAGTAATGCAAGATATAAACAAGGAGATAGAGAGAGAGAGAGAGAAATGGCAATCGCAAACACAAAGGGTTTGTTTCGAGGTTCGAGCACACTTGCTCTACATCCCCGCCTTCGACACACGAAGGATTTCCACTATGCAAGATCCCAATGGATCTCTCCCGGTGCCGCAACACCTACAAGCCCTCGGACTCTCTAGTCCCGTACACACGCAAGCCCCACAAGCTTGCCGAGGCCGCACCTCAAACACGGAGTTCGCACCCGAACTCGAAACCACCGCAAGCACACTTGCCCGCCTCCTCAAAGGAACAAAGAAAAGTCTTTGGTGATCACAACACTTTGATCACCTAACAAAAAACTCTCACAACACAATCCTATGGATGGATAAAGCAATGGATAGCTCAAGTGATTGTGAGAAAAGTAAGGATTGAATCTATGGTGAAAAACTCAAGAAATCACTTTTACACTCTTGATAAAATCTTCCCTTTAGATTGGAAGTATTTGCTCTCAAATATGTGAAGAAAAACTCTTTTAATGGAGTGGGAAAACTGGCTCAAAGCTCTCCTAAAATCTTGTTGCAAAACAATGACCAAACCCCTGTTGACACTTAAAAAGACAAGATTCTTATTGGTCTAAACAATGTCTAAACTTGTTGACATTTACAAAAGACAAGTAACAGACGAGCTGAAGACCAGTTTTTCACCCATCTCCGAGGGACAAGGAAGCAACTTGGACTCTACTGATCCAGCAAGCAGACAGTGAACCCGGATTGTTTCTAAACAGACCTCAGCAGGTCTAAGATGCTAGCACTTAGCATCGCATGAGCCCAAAGGGATAGCCTCGCTTGAGAGGCTAATATCACCCAACTTCGCCTTGAAGTTATCCAAAGCCTCGCCAGGAAGCTAACTTATAACTTCGCCACAGAGGACTTCCAGCTCCGCCAAAAGGGTTTCTTTCGGACTTCGCCAGAAACCGTCTCCGGCTCCGCTACGAGCTCAATGCGGACAGCTCCGCCATTGGTCTGCTATGGTCAACCTTTGACCAATCAAATCTCCGGATGAGATCGGATCTAATCAGATCAAATCCAATTAAGATCAAATCAGAGATCAAATTTGGCAGTTGATTGCCACAATCTCTTGACTCTCCTAAAACGAGTAAGAAGATCAGGGGAAATCCTCCAACGATATGGAAAGGATCAAAACAGATCAAGGAGATCAACCGACCTGCCATTTCTAACTTCGCAGAAGCTGATCCTAGCCTCGCAGCAAGGCTACTTTCCAGATTTAAACAGATTTGATTCAATCTGTTTCCATATCTTCAAGGGATGATTATACCCTTACTCTCCCTATAAATAGCCCGCCAGGAGTACAAGGAGAGGATAAATAGATCGATCGATCGGAAAAAATAGGACTCCACAAGCAGAGGCTTCTTCATATCGCACCGTGCGCTCTCGAATCAGAGACCTTTTAGAGAATTGCTTTCTCTACCCAGGGTGTTGATACCCTAACATCGTCCTTCTTCTCAAGGAATCTCCGGAACCAGGCGAGAAGGAATTCCTAATTGAAGGCGATTTCGAGAGAAGCAGCAAGAGGGTTCTACCAACCTTCTGTTCTCTGATTCCCCGAACCAGGCGAGAAGGGAATCTCATCGCTCGCATCGTCAAAGGGACAAAGTGGTCGCGCGCTGACCAGACTCCTATCGGCACACTTCTCCAGAATCTCTGAGGAGATCTACTTGTAATCTTTTTAAGAATACTTGTAATTTAGCTCCTCAAACTCTTTTTTGTAAGTTTTCCCCTTTGCAAACATAATGGAAAACAAGATGGCGACTCCGCTGGGGACGAAATTCTCCACTGCCGAGAATCAAGTGTCGCAATGCGACGAACAGACCTTCGGGTCTAACTCTGAATTCAGAAAAGCCGGTGCAGCCAGAGCCTTTCTGGCTAAATCTTCAAGGAAAATCTCTGCGGAGACTGAAAAGGTTCTCTACGAACCTACTGCGGTTATTTGGCGCAACAAGGAAGCACGTCCGCAGTCTGATTCCTTTACTTGTGAGAACTTGGTGGTTCAGTTCGATCAAGGAAGATTTGAAGAAGTCTTCTCTGGGGGTGGCCCAATGCTTCGAGCACGGAAGCATAGGAGGGTTTCCACGACCAAGGTTTCAAATCAGAAAACGGAAGAAGCAGAATTCTGCCAAAACCCCTCAGCCTCGTGTGTGGCTAATCAGGTTCCTTGCGAACCTAAGTCTCCTCTGCCAAGGCGGATATGGAAGCCTAAACAGAAGTCTCCGACCGAAGCTTCAGGCGTAGCTACGCCTAAACCGCGCCTCTCTCGCGAAGAAAAAGGCAAGATGCCTGCTTGCTCCAATCATAAAATCAAGACGGCAATCATACCGTCACCCAATTCAAGAGCAGCAATGCCTCGCACCGGCCTCGTTCTCATGAGCGAAGCTACTGTACCACAGCGTACGCGCAGGGTCCATGACCGCGAAGCTGAAGCCAAAGTACTATCTAAGGCCAATTGCCTTCGTAGCAGCATAGCGGGTGAAGCACCGCAGCGTGCTCCGCTCTCCAGTTCGTCAAGCGCTAAGCCCACGCTTTATGGCGAAGCTGGAACCAAAGCACTATTCAGTGCTAATCCTTCTGCAGGGATAAAAGAAACAGGACATCGTCCTATGTGCGACCCAAAAGAGCCTTTGCGCTCGATTGCAGAGACCAAACCGGGTCCGATCTGAGGAAATTGTTGACGGATAGGCAAACCTCTTCCTCCTGTTGTCGACAAGTGGGATGTCAGCTGGTGACACTCCACTCGGTCCATTGCCGGCTGGGACCAATCCCCGCCACGCCTCCAAGACGACGGTCAGTTTTTGATCGGCTATCGGTACAGGCCCCGATGAAGCATCGCAGAAGGAGCATCTCGCGAGATCTACCCTCTGCATCCGTCAACATGACTGGGAGAGGGCGAGAGCCGCGCAGGGGAAGACAAACATCTGACGACACCCCCCACAACTCCCCAGATCCAGATTACAGCCCAGGCTTAGGCGAAGTCTTGGTGCATGAAGAAGGTGTTTTCCGGAACACCAGATCCAGGGTGGCGATACCCTACACTTATGAACAGCCTTCTTCCTCGACGGCCCTAGCCTCGTCACAGCCCAGGAGATCACTCCAATCATCGGACGAAGAAGATGAAGATAGTGGGTATGCCTCTTCGGCGACAGTTAGCTCGTGCGAACAAACAGAGCATCAGTCGATATGGCTGATAACGTCAACGACGATCTTCGTCGGCGCCTGGAAGCTCAGGAGCAAACTTCCAAGACTCAGCAAGAGGCTCTGGACAATATTCAACATATGCTCGCTCAACTCCTCAGTAAACCGGAATAACAATGATGCCGGGAGCAATCACGACGAGGAGGAACACTTCAGCAATGAGCAATCAAAGCCGGAGAAATCCAAGGAGGGTTCTTCCTTAGACGCCGAAGTCCTAAGGGCCTCCAGGCTCAAATCGCATCCCTAGCTCAGAGGGATGAATTAAAGAAGGTAGGGGTAGTCCGTCCTTATCCGCCGGAGTGGGATTCGGTGCCATATCCACCGAAGTTCAAACCCAACGCTGCATACCTATGATGGAAAGAGCTCGCCAAATCAGCACATCTACTATTTTCGGTCTCAGACTGGTAATGTTATAAGCAATGACGCCATCATGGCTAGGCTGTTCATTGGCACTTTAAAGGGGGTGGCATTTGACTGGTTCCGAAGTCTTCCCCCGGGCTCTATCAACTCCTGGATCGACCTGGAAACTCGGTTCCTCTCTCGTTTCTATGAGGACGATACCAAAGTAACCATGGACAAGCTCCTCTCCACTGTGCAGAGGAAGGGCGAATCTGTCCGTGACTACATTGAACGGTTCAGAAACTTATCCTTGATGTGCCCAGCAGGGATGCCATTACCCATGCTCTTACAGACATGCAGACACAACTTTTAAACCAAGTGGAAGTTCGCATGGGGCTGTTAAAGCCCACACTTGGAAAGAATGATCGAACAAGCTGAGATAGCCGAGAAGTCGGCTAAAAAGTTCGAACATCCGCCCCTAGAGGCAAATGGGGTGTGAACAACAAGGGGCGTAGCGACCTACCGCAATCTTCTCAAGCTAAAGGCAAAGAGAATGTCTGTGGAGTTATCCGGAGATGTGCAGTCGAAGGCCAAGAAGAGTGGCTTCAACAATCAGGAGCCTAAATTCCCTCAAAGCAGTATTCGTTCAAAGACGATCAGGTGGTCACGATATTCCATCTGCTCCACAAAGGGAACAAAATGAAGCTGCCAGATGCTCGGCGTCCTAATGAGATGGGGCGCACAAATGACCCTAAATACTGCCTCTATCATAGGATGATTCACCATCCTACTGACAAGTGTTATGTCCTCAAGGACAGGATACAAGGCTGGTCGACGCCGGAGTTTTGACGTTGAAGACGGAGCAGAAGAAAGTCACTGCCAATATGGTGACTCTTGAGTTCGGCAAAGCTCCGAAGGTCACAGTTCCTGACGGGACTTATTCAGTCCCTGCACCACGGTTGGAAGTCAAGCATCCTCCAGCTACAGTTCAAAACAATAAGGGTCTCGTTCCCTTAACATTGGAGACAGGAGAAGTCATGTGGATAAATCCAGACCTCGTCCAAGACGTACAGCGGGATCCAAAGCAGCCCGACTCAAGGGCAAGTCTTGCAATGTCATCTCCATCCTGCCAGACGACGGCAATCTTACATCGGCTTCCCTCAGTGATTCCGAAGGAGAAAAGCATGCTTGCGCAACGCAAGCCGACGCACCTCAACAGACGGGCACCCGATCCGGAAAATCATACTTGAGGCAGTATGAAAAGCCTACTGACGAGACACAAAAGCAAACGACGTCAGTACAAGCACCAGCATCCACTCTAATCCCAGCAAAGGGAAAAGAGAGGCTAAGGAGGTACGATTCGACCACGTGTTGAAGAAGCCACCAGGCCAAGGGTTTGATACGCCCTTTCGGTTTGACATATGGCTCAGCTGGCCAATATCCCAGCTCATATCACTATACACGAGCTCCTTTGCCTCTCGAAAGAAATAAGAGAAGCACTCAGGGATGCGCTAGCCAATTCAGAATCCTTTCTGACATGCATGCCTGAAATCCCTAACGACGACGTTCAGTCTCCTTGCCCAGAATGTCATCATGCACAATCAAAGGTGCCACTATTACATTCACGGCGGAAGATATGCTTCTCAAAGACAACAAGCACGATCGACCTCTGTACTACACCGGATATATCGGTTCAACGTGCATCGAGAGAATACAAGTCGATCCGGGGTCTGCACTCAGCATTATCCCCAAAAGGCTTCTCTACTTCCTCGGCATACCATTGTACAGGTTGTCCGCGACCACTACTACATATACGGTTTTAACGCCGGAAGCAGTCATCCACTGGGGAAAATTTGACTCCGTTGCAGAATCGGAAGCCTGAAGTCAGAAGTGACATGCTATGTCATTGATGCTGACACATCATATAATCTGCTGCTGGGATGGCCATGGATCCATGGCAACTGGATCGTTCCTTCTACTCTGCACCAATGCTTCAAATATGTTAAAGACGATGCGACAGTACGAACTGTCTTGCTGAGAAGCAACCATTCAAAGGGGTAGAAAATTACTTCACTGACGCTCTCCTATATCAAGAGACCGGTGGAGCACTCAAAGAACCGTTGCCGGACGATGATGAAAGTGGCAACGAGGCGGATTCAGAATCCGAAGCAGGCATGCCAGCCATTCTGATTGGTGAACCAATTATAGCATGTCTCAATAATCCCCTATGTAATACTCCTTCAGAGGATGAAGGTGAATGGGTAATTAATGATAATATTTCTTTGATTATCCCGCGAGTGTTGGGCTATTTGAATCCATTACGGATAGCTCTCTGCACATGCCTTTACGCAAGCTGAGTGCGTCCAGTACGCCCATGGAATCCGCAGAAGGAGCCCTTGGTGATCCCACCATCCAAAGAAGGTCAGTTACCGATAATCTTCGGAAGAACCCAGCCACGGGGACCCACAACTGCAGATTCGAGCTCAGACTCAGACGCCCCATAGTTCTTCCATTATGCGCAGCCAGCGCGCCATATTATGAAGAAAATGGGTACGACTTGAACCATGGAGCAGGCCTGAATTTCGGAAAAGGAAGGCGCGGTTTGATGCGGAACTTTGTGTCTAAAGGGAAGCCTGCAAATTACTATGATAATACACACAGGGGGTTGGGATACGTTACATCCACATCGTCAGCAACCGTTCAAGTTAAAGACGATGAACCAATTCCATCACATTCAGACACATCCTCCGAGTGGGACTCAGATGTCAGTATAGGAGGAATGTTCAAAAACCTCACTGTTAATATGACCTCAAGCAGTCAATTGGAGCCCGCAGAAGCCACTGACGAGGAGCCATGGGCCCAGCAATTAGACCTTCAATGGGAAAAGCGATTCGAACTGCGCGAGCCACCTACTGAAGATAAGGTGATGCAGGTCAACTTGGGTAGTCAAGACCACCCTAAGCCCATCTTTATAAGTGAAAGCCTATCACTTACAGAAAGGGAAGAATTGATAATACTCGTAAAAGAGTATATAGATGTCTTCGCATGGAGCTACGAAGACATGCCCGGACTTGATCCACAAGTCGCCATGCATCGTCTGAACATCAAACCTGACGTCAAGCCAGTCAAGCAGCAACAACGTCGGTTTCGCCCGAACATCATGGAAGCTATTGAAGCCGAAGTTCACAAGCTCATTGCATGTGGCTTCATCCGGGAGGAACAACATCCAGATTGGGTAGCTAACATCGTCCCCATCCTCAAGAAGAACGGAAAAATACGGATCTGCATCGACTACCGTGATCTCAATACGGCCTGTCCAAGGATGAATTTCCGCTGCCCATCACCGACGTCATGATCGACAACACATGTGGGTTCGAAAGGATGTCTTTCATGGACGGCTTTTCAGGATAAACCAGATTAAGATGTATCCCGACGACGAGAAGCATACTTCGTTCTGAACACCATTGGGGGTTATACTGCTACACTGTAATGCCCTTCGGACTGAAGAACGCCGGAGCAACCTATCAGTGGGCAATGAGTACAATCTTCCGCGATCATCTCCGAAAGACGGTGGAGTGCTATGTCGACAACATTGCCGTCAAAAGCCGCAACAAGAATGAACATCTTCGCGACCTGAGAACGATGTTCGACATAATGCGGGCATCAACTGAAAATGAACCCGACAAAGTCCTTTTTGGGAGTATCAAGTGGCAAGTTCCTTGGGTTTATTGTCACATCAAAAGGGATTCATCTTGACCCAGACAAGGTCAAAGCTATTCAGAGCATGCATCCACCAAGGAACCTCAAGGAGCTTAGAGGCTTGCAAGGCAGACTGGCTTATATCAGAAGATTCATTGCAAATCTCTCAGGCCGCTGTCAGCCATTCACCCGACTCATGAAAAAGGGTGCTTCCTTGTATGGGATAAGCTTGCCAAGAAGCTTATGAAGACATCAAGAGGTACCTCACAAAGCCTCCAGTCTTAGTGGCCCCTACATCAGGGAAACCATTCTTGCTTATATGTAAAAGCTCTGGATCACTCCCTCGGTGCCCTCCTCGCTCAAAAGGACGACAATGGCCACGAGCAGGCCATTTATTATCTGAGCAGAACTCTCATAGGAGCGGAATCTCGCTACAATCCTATCGAGAAGGAGTGCTTAGCTCTCGTCTTTGCTGTTCAGAAGACGCGACATTATTTGGTCGGCCAAACCATACATGTCATCTCCAGAGTAAACCCATTGCGTCTCCTTATGACGAAGCCAGGATCATTGAATCAAGATTGGCTAAGTGGGCACTTTTATTGTCTCAATACGACATGATCTTCACACCTCAGAAGGCGGTTAAAGGCCAGGCTCTTGCAGAGTTCTTGGCTGCTCATCCAGTTCTGGAGCATTCAAAACTTCACGAAGATATCCCTGATGAGGTCTCAAGTCTAATGCAACCTCAGAAGAGGAAGTATGGCAGATGTTCTTTGATGGAGCATCGCGAATGGGCCCTAAAGGCAAGATTATTGCCGGAGTGGGGGTTGTGTTTATCTCCCCACAGAATCATGTCCTGCCCAGAGCATTTCTCTGACAGAATCGTGCTCCAACAATGTAGCAGAATATAATGCTCTGCTCATTGGTCTTTAGCTCGCTCATGGAATGGGGGTACGCTACCTTGAAGCCTATGGCGATTCAAAACTGATCATCAATCAGGTTAAAGGCGAATATGAAGTCCGCCATGAGGACTTGGTGCCTTATTACCATACAGCCATCGAATTGGCTAACCTATTTGAAGGTTTCTACATCGGGCATGTGTCTCGATCTCAGAATACCAAGGCGGACGCTCTCGCTGCATTAGCGACGACGCTAGCCTTGCCAGCCGACACCGAGTATCACCTCACAGTCGCAACTCGACATCTTGTATGCTCCAAGCACATGCTAAGAACTCGAGAAGTCTATAATGTCTCCACGGATCTTGAACCAAGAGACTGGCGCTTTCCTCTCATCGACTATGCTTTGCACGGTCTGCTTCCAGACGATCCCAGGAAGCGGCGTCCATCAGACGAAGGTCTCTCCGGTTCTACTACGATCCGACTCTGAAGACACTTTACCGTCGTTCATATGACGGTCTCCTCCTCCGTTGCCTTTCCAATTCAGAGGCACAGGAAGCGCTCCAAGAAGCGCATGACGGCATTTGCGGAGCTCATCAGCCAGGTCCAAAGCTCAAAGACAGGTTGCACAGACTTGGATACTATGGCCAACTATGATAGCCGATGCCATCCAATACGCACGAAGGTGTAAAGCATGCCAGATTCATGCGGATTTCATACACCAGCCTTCGGAGCTGCTCCACCCAACTGTTACTTCATGGCCATTTGAAGCATGGGGAATCGACGTCATAGGGCCAATCAGCCCCTCTTCGACAAGAGGTCACCGGTTCATCCTGGCAATAACCGATTACTTCTCAAGTGGGCAGAAGCTATACCACTGCTTGAAGTCAAAACCTCTAATGTGGTTAATTTCATCAAACACCATGTCATCCATCGATTTGGTGTCCCTAGGCGGATCATCCACGACAACGGTCCCCAATTCATAAGCCAAGTATTCTATCGATTCTGCGATAAATACCGAATCAGAATGTGGCTTCAACTGCCTATAATCCCGCCGCTAACGGAAGCATTCAACAAAACGATCATCAAGCTACTCAAGAAATTCGTCTCCTCGAACAAGCGAGATTGGGACGAAAAGCTTGGCGAATGTCTCTTTGGGCCTACCGGACCACGGTTCGAACACCGACAGGTAATACGCCTTTCTCCCTGGTATATGGGTGCGAAGCAGTCATCCCATTGGAAATCCAGACGCCATCATTGCGAGTCGCTCTAATGACTAGGTCACATCAGAGGACAATGATCGGTTACGTCTTCAAAAGCTCGAAGCCCTAGACGAGAAGCGGCTCCAAACGCAGCAACACATTGAGCTGTATCAGGCTCGAATGTCAAAAGCCTTCAATAAGAAGGTCAATAGAGAGTCTTCCAGAAAGGAGACCTGGTCTTAGCCGTCAGACGACCGATGATTATGACGCACAAGACCAAAGGCAAATTTCAGCCTAAATGGGAAGGACCGTTTGTGATAGAAACGGTCTATTCAAACGGAGCATACCGCCTTGTGACTTCAGATGGCGACCTACTCATGATGCCGATCAATGGCAAGTTCTTAAAGAAGTATTATCCTTAATCAAGGATCCTTCTCATGATCAAGTTAACACTACACCTCTGATCAAGACCTTCGTGTGCAAAGTACACACAAAGAGAGCCTTTCTCTTCCTCCAAGTGAGATCATACAGCTATAAACCAACAGGAACCTGGCCGTGCACCGGTTATCCTAAAGGAGAATCAGGGTTTCGCAGACATTAACCCGATAATCCAATATCCTTTAACGATTAAGGATAGAGGAAAATGTTGGCCTTTAAGCCCAACATAAGTCCTCGACAACTCATCATGCTGAGGGGAATAGCATGGCTAGCCCGACTCAAACGGTAGTTGGTAAAGGCATATCATACCCGTTGACAGCTGGGGGTTTGCTAAAAATCCTAAGGGACCTGTTCCCGTTTGATCCCCTCGTTTCTCCCCGTGAGAGCGAGACCTCCAAAGTCACTTACCAATTCTCATACATAGAATGGTAAGACCACATACACATTTCGCTGTTACGTTAACACTAAATCTATGACAGCAATTCCCTCGTTTCTCCCCGTAGGAGCGAGACCTCCAAAGTCACTTACCAATTCTCATCCATAGAATGGTAAGACCACAAATACATTTCGCTGTTACGTTAACATTAAACCTATGACAGTGATTCCCTCGTTTCTCCCCGTGAAAACGAGGCTTCTCCCAAATTCCACTACAAACTCGATACTTGTTGACATTTACAAAAGACGAGTATCACCAATTTTTGAAGCTTGGTGGCGTCTCATCCGGTTATGTCATTGCGACCTCTGAACCAGCAGACAGCCCAGTCTCAATTCCGAGCCCTGTTGACATTTACAAAAGGCAGGTCTCGATACTCGTTGACATTTATAAAAGACGAGTATCACCAATTTTTGAAGCTTGGTGGCGTCTCAATCGGTTATGTCATTGCGACCTCTGAACCAGCAGACAGCTAAGTCTCAATTCCGAGCCCTGTTGACATTTACAAAAGACAGGTCTCGATACTCGTTGACATTTACAAAAGACGAGTATCACCAAATTTTGAGCTTGGTGGCGTCTCATCCGGTTATGTCATTGCGACCTCTGAACCAGCAGACAGCTAAGTCTCAATTCCGAGCCCTGTTGACATTTACAAATGACAGGTCTCATCTTACGATCCGATGAGGACCGATTTCGGGCTTGGTGACGTCTCAACCAGTTATGTCATCGCGACCTCTGAACTGACAGATAGCCAAGTCTCATTATCCAACCCAATAAGAACTATGTTCTCAAGAAATTGCACTACAATTTGGAACCGACAATTCAGAAAGCGGAGCAATTTGGAGATTCGACAGGGAGTCAATACAAAAAAAATGATTATTTTTATTAATTCCAAAAAGAAGGGATACATGGAGGCATATGTATTACGACCTACAGTCGTACATTGTAAGATCTGATCCGCTCTCTAAGGGAAGCCAGCCTCGTTCTCCTGTCATCAGCAGCCTGGGCAAGCGCCTGCGACTTCAGCTCAGCCTCATCGAAATCCATTGCCTGGGCCAAATGAGCTTCGACCTCCGCCAAAGTTGACCTCTGTGACAATCCCTGCTGTGAGAGTTCGTCACTTTGAGCCTTGAGCTGCTCAAGCCGCGCGGCTTCTTCAAGACGCACGGTTCAGCCTTGGACAAGAGAAGGTTCCCCTTCCTAATCATCTCCTTGGCCTTCACAATCCTATCTTCAGCGTCAAGAAGAGCACTGGCGGAGGCGTCAATCGCACTTCCGACCTCTGCCTGCCTTGTTTCCAAGGATTTCAAGTCAGAAGAGATAGCCTTAGCAGCCTCTTGAGCGGCGAGCCCGGGCCTCCTGCTTTTGAGCGACAAGACGCGCGAACCGCTCATCAATTAAAGACTCCAGGTTCGAGCTGCTGAGACGGCGCCATTCCTCTACATCCTTCTCAAATTCATCCACCAGGAGTTCCAAAGCAGTAGCCTAGTGATACCCCTCAAAATCCCGAATACTTTCAATGCCACGGGAGAGGACCACCTTTAACTTTGAGAACGACATATTCGAGCCCTTCAAAACCAGGTCGATAGTTCGCCCTAAGCCTTTATAAAAGCTATCGACGAGGTCACCTATATAGTCGTTCTCAACCTCAGCCACTTCTGGTAGAGAGGTAACTTCAGAGAAATCCACCAGCCTGGTCGACACTATCGTGGAAGGAGCAATGGGAACATCAACAGCAGGGCAGATTGTCAGTGATCTCTGCGGAGTCTTCATGGAAATCAGTGCGCTAGCCACGCTGAGGTAGGGCTGGCAACCATCTCCTGAACAGCAGGCTCAACCACCAGAGTTGGGGAAGTAGGGCTCGTAATCACCCTCAGTTCCACACTTGGCAATATTGTCGGCACCTCACTCGTTGATATAGTTGGGAGTGAGGACACCTCCGGAACTGCCCCCCCTTCAACCTCTGATCCTTCGGCTGACTTGGGCCGATAAGAAGGCAGGTCGCCGTACAGCGCATCCAGCACAGCAGCATCCGCCGCGGTCGAAGCACTCATGTCACCCCTTGACCCTTCAGGGGGATCTTCCGGCTCCCTTAAAGCTGATGTACCTTGAGGCCGAATACCTGCAACAAGACTACGGTTAGTCGGGACGCTACATGCAAAAGAAGCCAAGAGGTTAGGACAATACCAAAGGATGATGTTGCCTCGAACATCTCGTCAGCCGCATCAGTCTCCAGGGGCTCCATCGGAAAATTTTTGCCAGAATCAGCACGAGCAGCCGGCTCGCTTTCGCTTGCCGAGTATCCTGTGGACCACCCGATAGAGCTCGATGCCTCAGGACTTCCTTTAGAAGTCCCAGCGCCCGAGGGACCAATGTCGGCCACATCACCTCCGGACTCCTCCGGACGGGCACAGGAACCAGCTTCAGCTCCATAAGTAAATAGGGGATCATAATGTTCCCCTTGCTCTCCAGCTGCCTCAGCTCTTACAATCAAGAAGAATTGATAATAAGTCAATGAGAACACACAAAAAGGCGTATCATATGGACGGGGTTAATCTTACCCAGACCCGGAGCGAATTCACCGCTAGTCGGTTTAGCAACCGACGGTTCAGCCGCTAATGGGGCAACAGGAGGAATCGCTATAAAGGGATGACCCTCTACGACAATCGTAGGAGCTTGGCGGCGGGGCTTCTTCGCCAATGATTTCCTACGAGAGCTACCTGCCCGCTTTCTTTTGAAGTGGACTTCGGAATCCTCGTCCTCCACTTCTTCTATACAACGAGAGGGAGCCGTCCCCATCACACCAGAGCCAGTTGCAGGAGTCTCAGCCCCCGCTCCCACCTCAAAGCGAGGACTCTCGGCATCTGAGGCCTCGCTGTCCTCCACAGCAACAAACTCCTCTATACCTGGAGTGCGAACCCTTTTGCCTTCCCTTTTATCAGAAGCCTTCTGCCTCAGCCGCTGAGAGATTAACTTCACACCAGAGCTGTTAGCATTGAACCCAAGAGGTGTGGAGTTGGAAGTGGGTACCACTGGCAAAAACACAGGGTCATTAGGAGATTGGGATTCTTTAACGGTGTACGCAGCCGCGGCCCAGTACCGCCTGCAGTAAAGAATCACCAGGCACGGGCCCCATCAATAAGGCTCCCCATGAAAGCCAAATTGAGATTCGGGTTGCCCACGTACAGTTGGTCATACCCAAACTGACGAGCAAACCGATTTGGAACATAGGGCTCCAGGTAGCAGGTATCCCCGCTTCTATACAACAAATGTGAAGGCCGGATGCTGACCAGCCACTCAAAAACTCCCCGGCTCAGGGACGACTGTCCCTCCCCCGCATCTTTGAACTCTTCCCCATAGCCTGCACCCCGAATACGGGAAAACAGCGGAAGAGACTATAGACGTCATAGCGACGTACAATTTACGGGCCTCAGCCACATATTTCTTCTGCCATGAGCATCCTTCGAATCGGCGGAGGAGCGCCATTCGAACATCCTGCGGGGGATCCTCTCCAGCTTCGATTAGAGAAGGACAGTGCAAGGCGAACCGCCATCAAATAAGTATATGGCAGACCTATTCTGGGGTTAGGTCCGTCGCGGGGCAAAATGGTCCCCTTTCCACGCTTCGTCGTTGGTGGCCTGCAAAAAGCCTCCGTCAATGCACGAAGGCCTCTCTGGATACAGCATACCATGGCCGAAAGAAGACCCAGAGGGCGACCATGAACCAGACGAACAGCGGGCAGCAAAACATTCGGATGAACGATGTCACCCGAAGAAGACGGCACCACGCACCTCTTCAGCCAGACTGTTAAGAAACCAGCCAGAAGTGCCTTCCGGGACATCGGCCTGCGAGCCTGATGATGGAAGCTTCGAAGAACGTCACCCTGCTCATAGGGACCATCGTCTTCCTTCACAACTAGATCCCCTTGGGAGTGCTTTCGCATCCGGTCAAAGATGCATTCATCAGCGACTCCATAGTGAGCCGCTTCAGGAGTATTCTCCATATCTGGGAACAAATAGTCTCCCCAGCTTTTCAAACTGCAGGAGGTTCCCTTATTGCCCCCATGTATACTGGAGCAAATATACAAATGGCACATTAGCTCCCTGTAGGTCTCGAACAAGGCAGGCTCCTGCTTCTCCAGAAGAGCCATTCTGCCTCGCACGGGAAATATTCTTCATAGGGAAGAGATCCAAAAGGCAGAGCGGAGACTTCCCACATCTCATGCAAGGCCATACCCAATTCGCCAACAGGGGTGAAGAAGGTCCCTGAAGCTGGGCAGTACAGTTCAAAAAATGGCGTAAAAAGCACGCCACGTTTACCTCAATACCGTAGCAGGTCGCCCTGACGGCCTCGTAGAGGTTCAGCCTCCCCAAATCCTCCTCGAAATGAGCAAGGATGTAGGTAGTCAAATCCGCCCACCATGCCTTCAGAGGGTGAATCCAGCCTGGAGTCCTGAAGTCAGTAGCTGGGTAGTTCCCATTGACCTTGAAGAATTGGTTGCCAAAGGTCAACGCCACTGCAGGATTTTCTCCCACTGGGATGTCTCGCGACACATTCCCAGAATGCAGGCCCATTATGCAATGAGGAGGTCCCGCTCTTGCATAACCAGGAGATTGAAGCATCAGTTTCCCTATGTGAACGGAGTCAGCACTCCGGCTCACATCCCATGCCATCTTCCGAGCCTGCGACACACACTGGAAGGAAGACAAAGAAAAATGACGCTTGTTGGACGGAAGGTAGAACCTCTCGCCTTCCAACTGGAAAATCCACAACCCTTCCCCTGCCAGTAATTGGTGGTCAGGGTCTGGTGCGGCATCCCGAACATGAAATCGGGCTTCCTATAAACTCGACGGTCAACGTCTTCAAGAGGAGCTGTGGTCAGGATACTCCTCGTGGTATATTGGTCACCACTATGAATGAGCGTGTCCCGAACGATGGAACTCCGCTCGCTGAACAGAGAAGCCTGCCCTTGAAATTGCAAGCTGATATTGCCATCGGTCCCATGGTCGTCCCGAACAGGTTGTTTGAAGGACCAGGAGTATAGTGCACTGCAGGAATAAAGAGAAACTATGATTAGTTCATCAGCCGAAATAGGGCTAAAACAGAACGCAAAATTTGACAAGGCATAGCTTCGCCCTCTGAGCAAGGATTGGCCTAAATGATAGCTTCGTCCCGAAGCTTAGCTTCGCGTTGCAGTGTAACTTCGCATCCCACACGGGAACAGGATGCAGAAAAACATCCAAGTGTTAGCTTCGCTTTGGAAGCTTAGCTTCGAACAACAGGATGTGACAAAACCTCGAAGGATAACTTCGTCAGAAGGGCATTACGGTCCTTTTCTGTCAAATATCAAAGGACAGCTTCGCATCCTGTCATTCAACAGGATGTGAACCGCCTAAAAGTTAACTTCGCTTGGAAGCTTGAAGAAGAACTCTTCAGTTCTTGGATTCCGATCAAGAAATCAAAGTAAAATCAGGGAATTGGACTCCCTAAAATCACGAGACCATGACTGTTCTCATGATTTATCCAAGGACAGCCAGAAATCGGCCTTAAAGGTGAGATGACAGTCTCTAATCAAAAGGGAAAGTCCCTACCGGTGATTGGTCGTTCGATGACCGGAGGAGGAGAAAGACCCTCCGCTGCAGAGGTTGCGATCTCTTTTCCCGCTCGTCTCTTGGACGCCATTGAAGAACTGTGGAAGTTCTTGAATTCTTGAAGAAGAAGGAAGAAGAAGAAGAGTCAAATGCTCTGAAAAATTCAAAGAGAAGTGATGACTCTCTCTCAGCCCGATTGGGCTTTTATAGGCCAATCAGCGCCTGAAACGACGCCTCGAAAACAGTACAGGCTGTTGTTTCAAATTAATTTGAAACGCCGCCTGAAGCGCCTTCCCGAGAAGCGCTGATTCAGCCGCTAAGGCTTAACTTCGCCAATGAATCAAAGTGCGGACTTCGCACAAGGTCATCAAGAACTTCGCCGAAAGGCTTATCTTAGCCCCTTAAAAAGGCGCTGTTCGCGGACATACCAGTTTCGCGAAGTTCAGTCAAAGAAGGGACTATGTCCTTAACTCCGCATACAGTTTAGCTCCGCTATAGCCAAATTTCAATGAAAGCAAGCAAAGATCAGATAATCAAGAGATGAACTTTCATTGATTTCAAAGGAAGAGTACATTGATATTAAATCAAAGTTGTGTTTCATACAACACGTTCAGTGGTTCGACAGGGTCATTTGCGCAAAAGGCATACAAGCGGTTTTATCTGCTTCTAAGTCAGGTCGACTGGACACGAAAGGCCTTCCTCCTGCACAAGGCCGTAACCAGTGGTGCCGCAAGGACACGGCCATTATTCTCCACAAAAATGGCAGATCTTGCCAGGCCATTTTTGTTGAAGCCTGGCAATAAAAACCTATCGCCGCCAACACGATAGATAACGTATAATAGGAATTGGCAGTGATACCAGTGATCTAACGGGGTGTGATGCCCGCTTTCCCGAAGAGGATCGCCGACAGAGGCCACCAAAGTTGAAAGTTGGCAATGATGCCAGTAATCTCACAAGTGACGCCACTACCCCGAAGCGGATCATCTCCGACAAAGCGGCTACCAGCCTCACCTCAGAACGAATCATCTCGTATAAGAGGCTGCCAATAGCCTCTCGGATACGCACCCGCTGCCCCGAATTGTTCCTCCTGCTTAAAAGTAAAGCTTCAACCGGGGAAGCATAAGGCAATTTTATGGTTCCTTCCATCAAGTCACAAGATTGGCGAACATAGCCCACTGCAAGGCAAAACGGAACAGATTAGCAACTAAGCACAGGAAAAGCTACAAAAGAACTAAGCCAAATCTTTTGGGTCGAAGCGATCCAGTTTCAGTAAAGCAGAGGATAAGCCTCGCTTGCACATCACTGATGAGTTGGCTCAGCAAACGCCAAGTCCTAGCCTCGCCTATATGGCTAAGCCAGACTGATCCTGAGGGACGCAGTCTTAGCCCCACCTATATGGCAAGACTGGCTCAACTTTGAAGAAACCAAGTCCCAAGTCTTGCCTGCGCAGCGGACTTAACATGCAGTGATCTTTCTCTGACCAAGTCAAGATGATAGCTTCGCTGGAAAGCTATGCCAAAATCCTTCTCTGCAGATTAATTAAATGGAGAACAAGGGAAGCTAATCCCTGAAGCAGCTGCTGAAGATGAATCAAGGGAGATGAATTCCCTAAAATCGGTGAAGTCGTTGAATGATCAAGACTTACGGTCCTTGGCCGGGTAATAACCAGAGTGGGCGTTCCCACTACTTCAGAGATCTGAGTATCTCTCTCAACCAAGAGAAGAAGAGAAGAGCAGATCACTTCTCTCTTCAGAGGACCACAAGTGTCCTATTTATAGGCCCCATGGCCTGAGCGCTGCCGCCTCAAGCGTAGAAGCACGAGCGCATTTAAGGCATTTACTGCGCCTTGAGAACAGGGACGGTTTCCCTTGGAACCGTGCGAAGGGAGAAACGCCTCCCTCATAAAGGCACTTATTGCGCCTTGAAGAAAGGGAATATCCTCCCTCAGAAACATGCAAATCGGAGAATATCTCCCTCGATCAGCACGAAGAAAGGAGTAATCCTCCTCGTAACTGGCCCACGGCAGTTGGCCTCGGGAAAGCGACAGATGCTCCAGAGCGAACCTACCTAGCTGCGAAGCTACCCAGACACGAGTCTACATGATTCCTCGGCGAATCTACATCCCAAAGCAGGATTCAAAGCGAAGCTGAACTCAACCATCATGGCGACGTTCATACTCCACACACCACCAATCAAAGCAGTTCAAAGTATTTCAAAGTCTGAGCCATTGCAGACTCTTGAAAACTTTGAAGGGGTCTTGTTGACACTTAAAAACGACAAGATTCTTATTGGTTTAAACAATGTCTAAACTTGTTGATATTTACAAAAGACAAGTGACAGACGAGCTGAAGACCAGTTTTTCACCCATCTCCGAGGGACAAGGAAGCAACTTGGACTCCACTGATCCAGCAAGCAGACAGTGAACCCAAATTATTTCTAAACAGACCTCAGCAGGTCTAAGATGCTAGCACTTAGCATCGCATGAGCCCAAAGGGATAGCCTCGCTTGAGAGGCTAATATCACCCAACTTCGCCTTGAAGTTATCCAAAGCCTCGCTAGGAAGCTAACTTATAACTTCGCCACAGAGGACTTCCAGCTCCGCCAAAAGGGTTTCTTTCGGACTTCGCCAGAAACCGTCTCCAGCTCCGCTACGAGCTCAATGCGGACAGCTCCGCCATTGGTCTGCTATGGTCAACCTTTGACCAATCAAATCTCTGGATGAGATCGGATCTAATCAGATCAAATCCAATTAAGATCAAATCAGAGATCAAATTTGGCAGTTGATTGCCACAATCTCTTGACTCTCCTAAAACGAGTAAGAAGATCAGGGGAAATCCTCCAACGATATGGAAAGGATCAAAACAGATCAAGGAGATCAACCGACCTGCCATTTCTAGCTTCGCAGAAGCTGATCCTAGCCTCGCAGCAAGGCTACTTTCCAGATTTAAACAGATTTGATTCAATCTGTTTCTATATCTTCAAGGACGATTATACCCTTGCTCTCCCTATAAATAGCCCGCCAGGGTACAAGGAGAGGATAAATAGATCGATCGATCGGGAAAAAAAGGACTCCACAAGCAGAGGCTTCTTCATATCGCACCGTGCGCTCTCGAATTCAGAGACCTTTTAGAGAATTGCTTTCTCTACCCAGGGTGTTGATACCCTAACATCGTCCTTCTTCTCAAGGAATCTCCGGAACCAGGCGAGAAGGAATTCCTAATTGAAGGCGATTTCGAGAAGCAGCAAGAGGGTTCTACCAACCTTCTGTTCTCTGATTCCCCGAACCAGGCGAGAAGGGAATCTCATCGCTCGCATCGTCAAAGGGACAAAGTGGTCGCGCGCTGACCAGACTCCTATCGGCACACTTCTCCAGAATCTCTGAGGAGATCTACTTGTAATCTTTTTAAGAATACTTGTAATTTAGCTCCTCAAACTCTTTTTTATAAGTTTTTCCCCTTTGCAAACATAATGGAAAACAACCCCAAAATTTATAGGCTGTCAAAAACTAGCCGTTGGGGTCTGTCTGGCCTGCCGGTCGACCGGGTCGGTCGACCGCCAACGGTCAGAAATCCGACCGTTGGAGCCACGGTCGACCTCTCGGGTCGACCGAGCCACTGGAGCAGAGAGTAGAACTCTCTGTCGGTCGACCTGTACGGTCGGCCGAAATTTCCAGAGAGCAGAGCTCTCTGGAGTGGTCGACCGTCCGGTCGGCCGTCCTTCAGTGCACAAAGGCGTGCACGTCGGTCGACTCAACCGGTCGACCGACTTCAGAGTTAGTCGACTATAAAGGTAGTAAGTCGACTAGCTGAAGCCTGAAAACAGATTTTCTGGGATTTAAAACTAAGTCTTTTGGTTCACATAAAATCCCATAAATACATAGAAATTTTACAAAAATAGTTTTACCAATATACTTTGATAAACAAACATGCTTGCACAAAATCAAGGCATGTTATAAATGATTTGGACTATTTTTGTAATATGGAAATATTGGCTCAAAATAAAAACTGTTTTTCCAAAAATAATATTTTTCCAAAACTTCATCAAATACAAAAACAAGATATACTTTTAAAGCATAGTGTGTATGGATATTATCCACTACACAATCAAGATGAAATATCTATGTTTTTGACAATAAGCATAAACTTGGTTTTGGTTGAAAGATGTAAACATGAATACCAAAAACCAAATAGTATTTTGTCACAAAGAAAAATCTTTTCTAAACTAAAAAATCTTTTATGAAAACAATTCTATCAAGAGTGTGTGTATATGTACTTGAGCAATCCACCACTATTCTATCATTTACATTTTATCTAAAACAAACTAAATCTTATACCTAGACACAAGTCTTCATCTTCTTGAAGTCTTCACTTGAAGGCTTCTCACCTTCTTGACTTGGTCCAAGCTTGATCCAAAAGCTCCTTGGATCACACCGTGCTAGCTCCAAATCTTGACATTTTATCCTTTGTTGAGCTATGCACCTACTAAGATCTTGATAATGAATCTGTCACTAATTAAACACAAAATCATTAGTAAACATAACTTCATGAGTTGATCATCATCAAAACTAGGGTGATAGCCTTTGGGCCAACAGCTAGGGTGTTGGAACCCGCTTGCACGTCTTCACTTATTGTGGGACCAAGTGGGCGGGTATAACTGGCCACTAAAGCAACTAACTCCACTATTAGAAGTGGAGTTGCAACTGCTAATCCCCATATGGGGGATTTGAAAACGGTCAGATGACCTATTAGAGTTTACAGCGGAACTCTGTTTGAGCTTCGCGTGAAGCTAACCTCCTGCGTGGAGTTAATTTGCGTGAAGTTAATTTTGATAGCCCCGCGTGGAGCTAGCTCCTATGCGGAGTGAAATCAAACTTCATACGAAGTTGACTTGTCCCAGATGGACTTTGATAATGGTCATTAAATGACCTGAAAAGAGCTCTAAGGAGAGCTTACATGCAGCTTCGCGTGAAGCTAGTTCGGAGAAGCTTCATGCGAAGCTAATAAAGCTTGCTCTGAGTGAGGATAAACCCCAGCCCTCCTCGATTGTTTTCTGAGTATCAATAAAACCCCCTTCAAAGTTTTTATGAATTTGTAATAGATTGGTACAGATTCTGAAACACTTTGAACTTGAAGCCTGAGCCCTAAATCGCTTAGGTAAGGAAAATCCACTGGGTGCAACTGTACACTGAATTAGGTAACCAGATTGGTTTTAACCTAGAAATTTCATGAGGAATGAGCTCTCAGCGGACCTAAGATGAAGCTTTAGGTGAAGCTAAGGATGAGCTCTCAGCGAAGCTGGAGTAAAGCTTCAAGCGAAGTTAAAAATGAGCTCTCAGGGAAACTAAGATACGAGCTCTTAGCGAAGCTAACAAAGCTTCCTGCGAAGCTAAAGAAGGCGTTGAGCGAAGTTAGCTAACTTTGCCACCTTAGGTTTTTCAACCGTCGTTTCAAACTAATTTGAAACGACAGTTTGCGCTCCTTTTGAGGAGGCGAAGCTCGACGTTGAGCATCTATAAAAGCCCAAGGGCTGCATCAAAGAAGTCATCTTCTCTAATTTAACTTCATGTTTTCTCAGAGATAGCACATCTCTTTCTCTTCTTCATTTCTTCACAAGTCCAGGACCTTTTTTAGAGATTAAACTCCTCTCTCAGATCAGATTTGTGACCTCATGGTCCCTAAGCAACGTCCAGAGAAAGAGGTCACCACCTCTGCAGCGACGGTCGTCGCTCCACCGGTCGTCCAACGTCCCATCGCCAGTAGGACTTTCGTCCTTTTTGCAGATATTTCTCTCTTTTTGAAAGCTACTTTTGGCTAAATTCCCCATGGGTTTGAAAAGATTCACCAAAATTAGTGATCTTCAGGAGTTTAACTCCCTTGATTTGCTTTTATCAGATTTTTAGGGAATTTATTTCCCTCTAATTTCATTGATCAAAAATTAGAAACCCATTGGTTTCTTCTCCAGACTTCCAGGTGAAATAGGCACTTGGTGCCTTTCGCATTCTCTGTGTCAGAAATGTGAAGTTAAGCTTCAGAGTGAAGCTGAATAAACGGGTTTACCCCTTTGGAGCTCCTTAGACATGATTGCCTCTTAAGCTTCCATGCGAAGCTAGTCCTCTGTGACTTTTTGCGCTCTGCCTTTGTGCAGAGTGCGAAGTTAAGCTTCGGAGCGAAACTGATGCTGAGCTAGCTTCATTTGAAAAGTGAAGCTATGCCTGTCCCTTGTGACTTTTTGTACTCTGCCTTTATGCAGAGTGCGAAGTTAAGCTTCAGAGCGAAGCTGATGCTGAGCTAGCGTCGCTTGAAAAGCGAAGGGATGCCTTAGATTTTTCTGCATTCTTTTTCTTTTTGTCCATAGGCTAACATGTTTGCCTCTTTTTTTTTTTTTTTTACAGTGCATTATACTCCGGCCCCATTGAACAGTCTCTTCGGGTCAGCCAGGGGATTGGATGGGAACATCAGTCTGTAGTTCCAGGGGCAAGCTTCCTTATTCAGTGAAAAGAGTACTGTTGATCGCGGCGTCTTGATTCAAACTGGAGACCAGCGCATGATGAGGAGTATACTGACAATTGCTCCCCTAGAAGACCGTGATCGAAAGATCTACCGGAAACCCGACTTTATGTTCGGGGATGCGGCGCCTGACACGGATCAGCAACCTCTAGCCGGGGAGGGCAGTGGATTTTCACTCTGAATGGCAAGAAGTATTACCTTCCGTCGAGCAAGCATCACTTCCCGCTATCCTTCTTCCAGTGTGTGACGAGGCCCTGGAAGATGAATAGGTAGGTGACCCGGACTACTGACTCAGTCACGTGGAAGTTTTGACAGCTTCCTCCCACGGTTAAACATAGGCAGGTCCCCCTCGGTGTATACTGGGCCTGCTCCTGGGAACATTCTACAAGACATTCCGGTGAGGGAGAACCCGACCATGGCCTAGACTTTTGGCAACCAGTTCTTAAAGGTCAGCGACAACTATCTAGCGACGAACTTCAGAGCCCGGGGTAGATTCACCTCCGAAGGCTTGGTGGAAGAAGCTGACCCAATACATCCTAGATTACTTCGGGGAAGATCTGGAAAAACTTGGACTTCGCGAAGCTGTTAGAGCTATATGCTATAACATTCAGATGAGCGTTGCCAACTTCTACGCCATCCTCGAACTGTACTGCCCAGTCACATGGACTTTCATCACTCCCGGGTGAATTGCGCATGGCTTTGCATAAGATGTGGGAGGTTTCTGCCTTGCCAATGGGATTTCTTCCCTATGAGGAGTATTTCCCTTGCGAAGCGGAGCTGGCGTTGCTAGAGAAGCAGGAGCCCGCTTTGTTCGAGACTTACAGAGAACTGATGTGCCACTTCTATATCTGCTTGGATGTGCACGACGGTTACATGAAAAATTCAAACAACTTAAATAGTTGAGCAGATTATCTGTTTCTTACTTTAGAGAAAGCTCCCGAAGAAGCTCGATTCGGGGTGGTAGAGGAGGACATCCTTCGGATGATGAGTGAGCATGACCATGGAGACATCTTTCTAGAAGAAAGTGATGGTATCTATGAAAAGGGAGATACATTTAAAAGTTTTCATCATTAACCTCGCCAACCAATATCCCAGAAAGCGCTTTTGGCTGGCTTTCTATCGGTTTGGTTGAAGAGATGCGTAGTGTCATCTCCTCCCCACGATGCAATTCTCCCGACAGTACTGCTTCTGGCTGTTCACTTGGTGCACGGTCGCACTCTCGGGCTACTTTCGGCCATTGTGTGCTGCATATAGCGTGGTCTTCGTGCGCTAACAGAGGTCTTCGGTAGACCACCCGCAACGAAGAGAGACAAAGTAACAGTTCTACCTCGTGGGGGGCCGAACCCTAGGGTTGAAATGCCATATACATACCTGATGGCATGGTTTGCTCTGCATTGCCCAGCGATCATCCAACCTGGGGAAGAACCTTCAGAGGGTGTTCAGGTCGCATCTCCGCCGATTCGAAGGATCTTCGTGGGAGCGGATCTACGTGGCCGGGGTCCGCAAACTGCTGTACCGCCATGACACGTACAGCCTTTACCGATGCTTTCCCTACATCCGAGACGCTGGTTACGGTGAAGAGTTCAAGGATGTTGGGGACGGTATAACATCCTGAGCTGTGGAGTGTTCGAGTGGCTGGTGAGCATCAGGCCTTCCCACTTGGTGTAATGGAGCGGAGACATCTGCTACCTGGAACCATACGTTCCTAGCCATTTCGCTCGCCAGTTAGGATACGACCAGCTCTATGTCTGCAATTCGAATACCAGCTTGGCTTCATGGGGAGCTTGATTGACGGTGGTCGAGCTTGACGATATTTTATTGTCGGTTGCACCGAGGCACGACTGTGCATGCCATTGAGAACCCCAAAACTACTGATGACCTTCGGTTTTGCTAATGGTATGAAATCTCCAATTCCATGCCAACTGAGTTTAACATCAACTTCTCCAGTTTGAAGTGAATTTCTAAACAAATGAAGCAAAAGGCAACGAACAAGAGGAGGGCAAAAGAGTTCGAGTGTCGGGCCTTCCTGAGTTTATTGCTGAAATTGACAGTGAAACTTCTAATACTGAAAAGCCCTCATTTCGAGGATGTCGCTGGCGCTAAAGTACCACGGGTTACTCCCGGTGGGGTAGGCACAGCCCCTATGGAGAAAGTGGAGATGGAAGAAGAAGAAGAGGAAGAGGAAAACCCGGACGTCCATTTCAAACAGAAGCGAAAGAGCAAACCTCGCAAGAAGAAGGTGATGAAGAAGCCTCACCGCCACACTCCAGTCATTGTAGAGAGCGAATCAGTTGTAATCGTCCCTCCTTTTGCTCCGCCAGTTATAAAACTGTCGACGCAGAAGAAGGCACCTGAAAAGGCCTCTCCAGCTTAGGTAAGATTAGTTCCTATTTGCAAGACGTTTAATTGTTCTCTCTTCCCATGCAATTAACTTGTTAATTTGGGATGCAGGAACCAAGGTCGCGGGGAACAAGGAAATACTACGAACCGTTGTTCACCTATAGGGAGGGTGACGAAGCCAGCTACTTCGTCGTCCGATGAACCTGAGGGTCGTGCCACTAGCGTTGGTCCCTCTGGTGCTGGCGAGGGTAGAGAAAGCCCAATAACTTCGAATTCAAGAGGATTGGTTGTGGAACCTGTGGCAAGCGATATAGTTGAAGGACGATCGGGTGCTGCCACAATTAATGAGGCTCTCAGGACTGATGAGCGTCTTCCTGAGCCAACCTCTGGTGATTTGGCAGGAACCGGTGCTTCTCCAATCACTGCTGGGGTCTCTGTTACCGAGCCAATCACAATAAGCACCGGTATCGAGGGAGCCTCCAAGGATATTGCTGACGAGACGATCAAGTCTGGGGCCATGACTATCGTGGCTCCAACTCCTTTCAGTAACAATATAGTAGCCTGTAAATGACCCACTTTTTGCTTACCTTGACCTAATAAGATTTTCTTGCAGGTATTTCATCTCTGGCCGCACAACTTTGAAGAGCCGGCGGGTCTTTCAGAAGAGGTTAGGGAGGAGACAAGTACCTCGGCTACGCTAGATATCGCGAAGTTGGATGTCCTGTATCTCGACCTGCCTTCTTACCAGCCGGAGTCTGTGGTGACCTTGCAATGGCTGAGGAGACGAGGGTTGTTCTTCCTCCCACGTTATCAACGGAAACAAATTGTTGGCCCAAAGGCCCATCACTCTAGTTTTGATGATGATCAACTCATGAAGTTATGATTACTAATGATCTTGTGTTTAATTAGTGACAGATTCATTATCAAGATCTTAGTAGGTGTGGAGCTTCAACAAAGGATTTAAAGTCAAGTTGGAAGCTAGCACCGGTTGAGTCACGAGCCTATGCATCAAGACCACATCTAGAGATGAGTTCGGTGGATTGCACTTGGACCAAGTCAAGAAGATGAGAAGCCTTCAAGGGAAGACTTCAAGAAGTTGAAGACTTGTGTCTAGGTATAAGATTTGTATTTTTATTTTAGATAAAATGTAAAGGATAGAATAGTTGGTAGATTGCTCAAGTTATATCACACACACACTCTTGATAGAACTCTTGATAGGATTGCTTTCATAAAAGATTCTATGTCTTAGAAAAGAATTTTTATTTTGGAAAAAGATTTTTTCTTTGTGACAAAATATCTACTTTGGTTTTTTGTATTTCTATTATACACATCTTTAACCAAAACCAAGTTATATGCTTAATGACAAAAACATAGATATATCATTATGATTGTGTAGTGGATCATATCCATACACACTATACTTTAAATGAACTCAAATATCTTGTTTTTGTATTTTGTGAAGTTATGGAAAAACAAGTTTTAGAAAAACATATTTTTAGAAAAACAGTTTTTATTGTGATTAAAACTATTTTTTAGATTTACTGTGAATTTATGGGATTTTTATTGAGTGAAAAGACCTATTTTCAAATCCCGTAACTGTGCAGACCTGGAACTGGCTAACAGGCCTTTCCGGTCGACCGAGTCGGTCGACCGCTCCATGACCGGTCGATCTCGCGGTCGACCGACGTGCACAGACTTGTGCACGTCTGGCAGCACAGTGGCCGGTCGACTGGGACGGTCGACCGCTGGAGACTGCGGTGCTCACGGGTAGATTCGGTCGACCGGGCCGGTCGACCGCAGAGCCCCAACGGTCGGATTTTTGACCGTTGGCGGTCGACCGACCCGGTCGACCGACTGTACTGACAGAACCCAACGGCTAGGTTTCTGGCAGCCTATAAATTGGGGTTTTGTCATTGTTTTCAATACAAGATTTTGGAGACTTCTTGAGCCTATTTTTCTGATACTTTGAGAAGAGTTTTCTCCACAAAATAGAGAGCAAATACTTCCCATCTTAAAGGGAGTTTTTATCAAGAGAGTGTAAAAAGTGATTCTTTGAGTTTTCCTCCATAGCTTTCTTTCCTTGCTTTCTCACACAAACACTTGAGCATCCATTGAGCTATTCATCCTATAGGTGTTGTAGTGAGAGTTTTTGTAGGTGATCAAGTGTTTAGATCACCAAGATTTCATCTTGTACTTTGAGGAGACGGGCAAGTGTGCTCGTGGTTGTTTAGGGTTCGGGTGCGAACTCTTGTGGCTTGAGGTGCGGCCTCGACGAGCCGGTGGGCTTGCGGTGTTAAGGGACTTTGGGAGTCCGAGGGCTTGTAGGTGTTGCAGCACCAAGGAGAGATCCGGTTGGATCGTGCATAGTGGAAATCCTTCGTGTGTCGAAGGCGGGGATGTAGAGCAAGTGTGCTCGAACCTCGAAACATACCCTTGTGTTTGCGATTGCTCTTTCTCTCTCTTTTGTCTCTTATTTATATCTTGCATTCAATTATTGTCTATCTTTATATGCATGATATTCTCTTGTGCTCATATTTGCTATACTTGCTTGGGATTGTTGTTAACACTAGTATTCAACCAAGAGAGCCAACGCGGCACCTCAACCCATTCAAGGGGAATCTAGAGGAGCTTGTCCAGAGCCTCGCAAGGGGAATTCGGCAACACTCTTGTGTTATACATAAGTGTTTAATTAAAAGAAGTTTTATTTGGTCAACTTAGTTTTAATTCCGCTTTATTTGTTCATAAGTGACCATTAGATTAGCCATCACCTATTCACCCCCCCTCTAGGTGATTTCACAAATTGCATCTCGACTTGAATCGGCCGGCGAGATGACAGTAGCTTCCACGATGCCGCTAGTTTTGGTAACAACCAGTCTTAGGGTGACCACAAGCCCGAAATCTCCAACGTTGATCGTCGAGCTGGTTCTTTCTGGGGTAGTCACCAGCCCTACTTCTCTCGTG
>JAVJIF010021262.1:0-48898 GCA_038442645.1 Agave tequilana
TAAATCCCAACAATCCCCCATCGAGTCAACTCTTCACTGCGTGAGGTGGCGGCACGCCTTATGTGAAGTACCAACTGCAGTCTGTCACTCCTCTACGAGGACCACTGCCAAATTTCTCGAGAGCCAGACATTAGCTTCACAGGGGCACCTGAAGATCAAATGCTCCATCGAGATCCAATTCTTCATTGCGTGGGCGATCAGCACGCCTTATGTGAAGTACCAACTGCAGTTCGGTCACTCCTCTACGAGCACCACGGTCACTCCTCTACGAGCACCACTGCCAAATTTCTCGAGAGTCAAACAGCTTCACAGGGGCCTATTGCGCCTTTTTTTGCGCCAGTAGGGTGGGCAGGCCCTATTGCGCCTTTGCGCCATTGGGGGGGTCTATACACTGTCGAAGAACATCACCCACACACACAACTAAGTTCGGGGCATGGCTCTGATACCACTTGAAGGACCCGGGGCTCCATCCCAAAAGACTAGCCTTTTAGGTGGAGTTGCCCAAATCCTTATAAACTCAAGACCATCCCCACGTCTAGCGGACTACTTGTTCGACCTAAATCCCAACATCTTCCTCTTCCAAATTTTTTCTCCAAGTTTCTCTCAGTTTCTATCTGTGAATTTGTTGAGCAGAGAGATGGATAAGTGTTGTGTTGCAATTTGAAATGGTTGTGGGTTCTATTATTCTCTCGAGTTATTTTCCCTTATATGTAAATACCGCGAGTTATCTTCCCTTAAATGTAAATACCTGAACTTTGGAATATTTGATTGGCCACGATTCTGTTACCTATGTGTGAATTTTAGCCTCTACAGAAAAGAGGTCCCTTCTACTTTGCTGGATAGAAAGGATTACATTTGGATTGGCTCTTTTGGAGGTTTTCATATTGTACTATGTTTCGTTATTTTCTTATTAATCGAAAGGATGCTTATATTAAAGAAACAATTTTGTCACCTTTGTATTCCATTTACTATAGTGATTGACAGGGAATTTATTAGAGGAACATTTCTAATAAAAACATTTTCTTATTGCATATCTCTACCAGTTTTGCAAATTATGGAGTTCTTTTTCCAATGAAATGGTTTAACCTACAGTCGTTCTTTCAAAAAAAGAAAAAAAGGAACCTAATCTTAATTTCTCTCTTGCTGTTATGGTGTGCATGGTTCAATGAATTCTAATCTATTACAACCTAAGTCAAACCCTAATCCCAATCTTATACAGTTGGCTACAGATCCGTACTCTGAAATCAGTTCAGCTCCATGAAAATCCACCAGCAGAGAACAATTATCATCAGCATGACATACTGCAGAAGAGGAACTCGCTGCTTTCATGTCCCTGATTTTCTACATCATGTGGCCAACTTGTTGTCCTATAGCATTGTGATCTTGTGGATCATCACAGTAAAGATAATGACAAAGGAGCAAACTTCATCCACAGGGTTTTATGCGCAGGTTTTTTTGATCCAGATGGTAAGTAAGAATGTGAATCATGCAACAAGCATGAGGGTTCTAACTCGCAAGCGAGCTTCTCCATTTTTCATCCACACTCACGTTATACTTGACGAGATAGGTAAAAGTTACAACCATTCTTGACAACACGAGTGGATAATGAATTACATGAGAGGGGTTTCTGTGTCGCCTGCACACGATATTGTTCCTGATTAATCGACAATCGACTTTACATTTGGAGCTCGAGTGACCTGAAGAATGCTCTCTCTCTCTCTCTCTCTCTCTCTCTCTCTCTCTCTCTCTCTCTCACTCTCACACACACAACACACACACATCAATAATTCCTTGCATCACTCTGCATGCGAGGTACTCACGATGAGCTTGATGTCAGGGACCCCTTGACTATTTCTTGCAGGCTCTCAGTGGCGTGCTTGCCCACAGCTGTGATATATGCAGATTACAGGTAGAGAGTGACCCTATTCTAGAGAACTTAGCCATGTCACTCTCCCCATCTCATTATTGTCTTTGGCATGTGAGTTTCTAACACATACTTCAGGTGTGATCTGTCAGTGTCTCCATAAAAAAAAAACGAGAGCTTAGCCACACAATTTGGGTAAAAATAGATGAGAAATAGTGTTATTTTGATAAACTGAAAATATTTGCAAATGGTTTCATCTTTAATTAATTTGAACAAATGATACTTATCAAATGTGTAGGATTTAGTAAAGGGTACATCTAATTTCATGCTTTGCAATTTTGACTTGTTTATCTGATCACGAGATGAATAATCTACATCGTCCATATACGAACTACATGTTATGTCTTCATCAATTTTAATTATACAAGGTTTTGCATATAATCTTATTTAACAATATTTTTTTCGGCATAACAACCAATCATATCGCGTTATATTTTTTCACTTTTTTTTAACAATATGTAGTTATTTGCTAGTCTTATTTACTCTTTTTTGACATTTCTAGTCTCTACTTGTATTTAGTACTTCTCATTCTGTGCAACAAATACTATGATAAAAAATAATTATTCTTCAGTAGAAATAGCTAGTTTCAAAGTTACAGATATAAGTAGAAATACAGGGGCAAGGGTTTAATGTTTCACTCTAAAAAACTAAGGGTTTCAAAACAATTAACACAAAAAGCAAGGGGAGTGGAAACCATATTTGAAAGTAAATCCTTTTTAATGGGAACTAATCACCTAAAAGATCCATGTCACACCAAGAGAGATGAAATGGGAATTGTGTCCATAAGTAAATCATAGGAGTTGGTGGTAGGCATCCCTTGGAGTTCACTTCTATGGTGCAATGTGGAAGAAATTGGAAAGTGATGCACAAACCACTTAAATAGACACATTGCAAGTTATATCATAAAAGAAGGGGAGCATTTTTGTTTGTCAAGCAAGATCCAAGTTCCTTTCACCAACAAGTGTATGCATAGCACATGGTCAGTGAGGTAGAGATTGGATGTGAGAAAGTGAATCAAGTGACCCTTCTTCTTGTGTGTTGTCATCTTGATGAGGATGTAACATCTTGAAAATGGATATTAATGTAGAGTTGCACCATCACTACTGACACTTCTTGTGCAAGCCTGTTTATTGAGGTGCAAAAAAACAAGAATTATATTGGAATAATACAAGAAACAAGATTAAAAGGCATCCAATGTTGCTTAACTCTGGGTTTTTTTTTACTCAAACAGGATGATCTGCAAGAAAGAAGATAGTTAAGTAAAGCCTGATTCTTTGGTACGCCTCTAAAGGCTTCTCTTCGGCTTGATTTTAATACTATGTTTGAGACTTGTTCTCGTGTTTAATGTAGATCGTAGACTTCCCTCTTTTTATTTACTTTAGAATTGAAGTAGAGGATTCTACGTATATGGACACTTCTACGGCGAAAAAACTGCAAGCAATTTGAAAAGAAATTGACGATGCTAAACTAGATGCATAATGTTCAATAGCATGGCGATTAGTGAAGAGAGATCATCTCTTCTATCATCTAGGATTTAGTGTTAATCATTGTCTTTGTCAGTTTCCGACTCCTCGAGATCATGACACGTGTCCATCTAATCTCTGAGCGGATGCGTGATACATGACCCTTTCCGGAACCTTTGAAGAAGAGTCATAGTGTCATTCAAGCTCTGAGCAGTTCAAACCGTAAGAAGATTAGAGATAGGATCGGTTGCAAGTACCCTTATCTCCAAACCAAATTACATTTGAACCTAGTGGTTACAATTTCAGAGTGGATTGATCATATTTACAACTGGACGAAAACCACTGGATAAAGATAAATATGGGCTCTACCAATTCAAATAAGGATGTTTGGCTCCAACCGCCTCCAAGATAAACAGTTGTGATATGATAGACCTTCAAATATATGAGAACTCTGTAATCTTATCCAACAATACACTCACTTGTAAAATAAAAAAAAAAATCCCTCCAACGAGAAGAGGGATGATCAACATAACCCAGAAATCATAGCACATGAGATATGGCGATCATCATTGTAATTTTCCTAAATTATAGCAGAATCCTCTCTCTCCCTCTCTGTGAATTTTTCCTTTAGGGTTTCCACGAAAATCTTTGTGTTTGCGCTAGTTTGATCTCAGATTCACTGATTAATCTTTAGGGTTTCCCTTTAGGGCGAGCCAGTCAACAGCCTATATCGGGTCATACCCTGACGATTACCCTCTTCAAGTCTCCTAAAAGATGGAGGTTCGCCTACAATGACCACTCGGAGCTCAGCCCATGGCTACCCGAGCCAGTCAATATCCTATAGTGGTCCTACCCTGATGACTCCCCTTTACGGAGCCTCTGAAAAATGGAGGTTCGCCCACAGTGACCGCTCAAAGCTTAGCCCATGGCTACCCGAGCCAGTCAACAGCCTATGTCGGGTCCTACCCTGTCGGCTACCCCTCTGGAAGTCTCCTAAAAGATGAAGGCTCGCCCACAATGACCACTTGGAGCTCAGCCCATGACTAATCGAGACAGTCAATAGCCTATATCGGGTCCTACCCTAACAACTACCTTTCGGGGAGCCTCCTGAAAGATGGAGATTCGCCCACAGTGACAACTCGGAGCTCAGCCCATGGCTACTCGAGCCAGTCAACAGCTTATATCGGATTCTACCCTGACGGTTACCTCTCTGGGAGTCTCCTGAAAGATGAAGGTTCGCCCACAATGACCACTCGGAGCTCAGCCCATGGCTACCTGAGCCAGTCAATAGCCTATAGTGGGTCCTACCCTGACGATTACCCCTTGGGGAGTCTCTTGAAAGATGGAAGCTCGCCTATAATGATCGCCCAAAGTTCAGCCTGCATCAGAACTTCAACCTGATGGCTGCCCAAGCGAGTCAAAAGCCTATACTAAGCCCCACTCGCACTGCTACCTAAACGTCTGACAACCCCGACAACGAACGTCATGCTCCACACGCTACAAGCAATATATAACCGGGGAAGGCTCACGCCATAGCACCTATACAAGCACATCAAGAATAAGAAACGATGCAGCAAAAAAAGGATAATCACTTTTATTGATGTTAGAAGAGTGATACAATTTCTTATTACCCCAGTGCTTGCTACAAAAAAAAAAAGAGGATACAAACGGGCTTAGCTAACCCCTCTCGCGCCCGCCACCGTGGCTCTCTGACCATCCCCGAGACCTCCAGTTCCAGTCGCTGGTGCTTCCAGTCCGATCGTTCAGCCCCAGAGGGTAACAACTCGTTCCTCCGGCCTGACCGCTCACGCCTTCGGACTGACTGCTTGTTCCTTCAGTCCGACCACTTGTACCCCCGAACCAACTGCTCCCACATTATGCTCGACCGCCAAAGTTCAAGATCGAGACTTGAGAACGCAACCCCTGCACCTCCATAAGTAGTTCATTGTGGGCTTTCCAGAGCTCGTTATAATGATCACATTGGCGCTCAGCAACAGCCCTCAGCTCTTCAATGTCACATTCGCAGCGTTCCAGATCCCTCTCCAAACAACAGACATTGTGCTTAATATCGAGCTGCTCGACTTCCTCACCTTCCAGCCAGATCGCGAACTCATCTCTCACAATGTGATCGTGAGCGATCTTGAGGAAAGGGTGAGCGAGGTGTTCCTGAAATTGCATAACATGATGGAGGCGATGGATGGATTAAGGCAGAAGAAGGTTGCCCTAAAAGTAAGGCTCCTGACTAGGCTCGAGAAGCTGAAGAAGGCGTTGGATGAGATATTCGTGCTTCAGGAGAGGGTCGTCTCAGCTCTGTCGGTCGCTTCGAGAGCAAATCAATTAGGAGCATACCGAGAAACTGGAGCTTAAGCACTCAAACACTCGTTGTTAAAAGAGGCCTCGGAGGAGGAGTCAGATGATCCGCACCTTCGAAGGCATTACGGGTCAAAGTCCCAGTGGTGGGAACACCCGAGGGGAGACCCATCGTCGGGAGAGCAGCGCCGCAGACTGGAACACTCGGGGAAGCTCCCATCTTCGTAGTGGAAGCACCCAATGGGAGACCCTTGCCAGGGGACAATGCTAAAGAAATTGGGTGATTTAAAGAGATATAGGGGAGGCAAGAAGATGCAGAAGGCGAGAAGATTGAAGAAACTCATAAGTTGAAATAATGTTCAGGGCTTGAGTGTGAGGCACCTCTTAAAACCCTCAAGACTCGTGAAGCCTCTCGATCAGAAGCTTACACGTGTCACGACGAATCACATCTGAACTGTTTCCCTTGATTCGTCGCACTAGCCTCGAGCGTTGCACCTCTTCAAAAAGTGATGGTTATCTGACCAATGCAACAGCGGATGGGATGTGCATTTAAGGCTCTGCCATTTTGTAGAGGCATGCCACAAGAAGACAAAAACTGAAGCGATATGGGTGGCCCGAGCCTGAGCTCAAGAAATTTGTCTCCTTTTCTCTCGGAGTCCTCAGGAGCACACAACTCGCGAGGCCAAATTCCCGACCTCATGTCAGAGAGGGAAGTAGAGGGGGCATCTGTAGTGGTCAGTTTCTGACCCCTCGAGATCACGACACATGTCCATCCAATCCCTTGACAGATGTGTGACATATGGCCCTCTCCAAAATATTTGAAGGAGAGTCTTAGTCAAATTCAAGCTCTAAGCAGTTCAAGCCGTTGGAAGATTAGAGATAGGGTCAGTTGCAAGTACCCCTATCTCCAAGCCAAATTTACATCCGAATCTAGCGATTACAGTTCCAGAATAGATTGATCATATCTACAACTAGACAAAAACCCCTGGATAAAGACAAATACAAGTTCTATCAATTCAAATAAGGATGTTTAGCTCTAACAACCTCCAAGATAAGCAGTTAAGATAGGATAGACCTTCAAATAGTTAAGAACTCTGCAGCCTTATCCAACAAGACATCCACTTGTACAAATAGACAACCCCTCCAACGAGAAAGGGGACGATCAACAAACTCAGAAACCCTAGTGCATGAGATATGGCTATCACCATTGTAATTTTCTTAAATTATAGCGGAATCCTCTCTCTCTCCTTCTCCGTGGTTTTTCCTTTTAAGGTTTTCACTTAATCTTTGTGTTTCCGCTGATTTGATCTCAGACTAATCAATCTCCCCAATTTCGATGCATGAATAAATTCTCCTGGAATTACGCATTGCAATCAGAGATTCAAGACCGGGCTACGATCTCTTTTTTAAAAAATATTATATTTCCTTAAGCGGCAGGCAGAATACATTTACCTTGCAATTTATTCTCCTAAAAATACAACGTAGGTGGCAAGAAAATACTCATTCATCACCCCCGATAAGCATAAAAAGTAGCAATCATGTCTGACAAAAACATGATGTGAGCAATGGAGAGCTTAAACAGACTGCCCGTGTGTCAAGGCGAATCAAAACAAGCTTGTTTGTTTGGTTATGTTTTTCAAAGAGAAACTGATTTGTTATTGTCTAGAATCTTTTTGGTGTTTGGGTTATAATACTCCTTGGAAGAAGGCAACTTCATTTTCTTCAGTCAGATGTGGTCCTTTCTTGTTTGGGGTTCGGGTTAGCTCTTACGCACGCATTGGACCATGTGATGGTCCAACACGGTGTGAGCTGTTGATTGAGTGAGTATCTAATATTTAAAGTAACAGTAAAACTTAACATTTTCGTTTTCCAACTCTTCCGAATAAAATGTCATTTATTCTAACAAAATGGCAAAGAATAAAAAAATGAAAAAAAAAAGAGAAAAACTAAATATGGCCTGAGTTTTATTTTGAATTATTATGACAATCAGCCTGAATGATTTTTTTGATATGTAGTTTGCAATGGAGGATGTGAAGTTGCCATATTGCTTTACACAAGGTGCAATGGAATAATATTTATTATATGCATCTTTATGTTAAAACTTATTCAATAGATTTCAATGGATGGATTTATTATGTTCGAATCATTGGTTGGTATCTGTTAGCAAAAAATTTTTTTTCGAATTTTTCGAATTTTTTTATTCTCTCTGAATAATTTTGTTTTTTTTTTTCCCCCTCCCAGCTGGCGCTAGCAGTTCATTCGTAATGGAAAGCAAATAGAAAAGCTAACCTAAACTTTTCTGAATCTTAAATACCCACTCGATCCAACGGCTCACATGGTCTGACGCGCGGAGGAGCTAACCCTTTACATCTTGTTTGTTGCCATTCCAAAATGTGTTGTTTGTGATTACAATTCCACATGCCATTGGGCTACTAGGGCCTGTTTGGTTCGTTGCAAAACGTCGCAAGTCGTAAGTTGTAAAATGAGAATGGAAAAGTGAACTGTAGCAGTGAAAATATATTGTGTTTTACGGTGTTTGGTTGATAAAGTGATGTGTAAATGGAAAAGTATATTGTGTTTTACGGTGTTTGGTTGGTAAAGTGAAAGTGTAAATGGTAAAGTATATTGTGTTTTACGGTGTTTGGTTGGTAATGTAAAAGTGAAAGTGGAAAAGTTGACCACAAAATTAACTGTAGCAGTGATTTAAATATTATAAATACTATTAAATTAAATCTAATATTGCAAATTAAATTGTATTAATAAATTTGAGATAAAAAATTAATAATCTTAATATTTTATTTATAATAATAATATTAATAAAATATTAGTATAAATAGTAAAATATTACTAAAATATTAATTAAATAAATAATATAAAATTTTAAGAAAATCTAAAGAACATTAATAAAATTTTAAGAATACTAATAAAATATAAATATTAAAAAATCTTACAAAAATAATAAAATATAGTTATAATATTATAATATTAAAAATACTTGAAAATTATTATAATATAAATTTTATTATAATATTATTGTCAATGTTATAGAAATATAAAATTAACAAAGTAAAATATAATTATAATTTAATAATAAATTATCATTATAGTATTATTATACTGAATTATTATTACAATATTAACATAATAAAATATTAATATAATAATAAAATATATTATGATATTAATAAAGTAATTTTTTATATTAAAAAATAAATAATTAAATATATAGTGAAGTATAATATTGTTATATTAATAAAATATTAACTCTAAATAAAATAATAAAAAATGGAATAAGTATTAATAAAATAATAAAGTATTAAATAAAATATTAAATAAAATATTAAATTAAATAGTAAATATTAAATATTAAAACAATATTAAAAACAATAAAAAAATTAAAGATTATAAATATAAAATAATTAAATAATTAAATAAGAAATTGAACACTATTTAAAATATTAAATATTTAATAATATTAAATTATATATTGATTATTAAGTGACTGTTTTGAACTGTAAGTGTACAAGTGAGAGTTACATGACCACAAAATTAACTGTAGCAATTGCAAGTGGGAAAATATGAGTGTAAAGTGAGATTTGCATGACCACAAATTTAACTGTAGCAACTGCAAGTGGGAAAAGAAGAGTTGCATTTTGCAACTTGTTTTTCAGTGAAACAAACAACAGAAAATGAAAAAGAAGTTTTACGACTTGCATTTTGCGACGTTTTGCGGCGAAACAAACACGCCCGTAGTTTGCAATGGAGGATGTGAAGTTGCCATATTGCTTTACACAAGGTGCAATGGAATAATATTTATTATATGCATCTTTATGTTAAAACTTATTCAATAGATTTCAATGGATGGATTTATTATGTTCGAATCATTGGTGGGTATCTGTTAGCAAAAATATTTTTTCGAATTTTTCGAATTTTTTTATTCTCTCTGAATAATTTTGTTCTTATTTTTTTCCCCCCTTAGCTGGCGCTAGCAATTCATTCGTGACGGAAAGCAAATAGAAAAGTTAACCTAAACTTTTCTGAATCTTAAATACCCACTCGATCTAACGGCTCACATGGTCCGACGCGCGGAGGAGCTAACCCTTTACATCTTGTTTGTTGCCATTCCAAAATGTGTTGTTTGTGATTACAATTCCACATGCCATTGGGCTACTATGTGTTGAGTTGATAGGACTATTTGGTGTTTCCCATGCTTAATTAATCATATGCTATAATAATAACACCCCATTTTTTGGGTTAACAATATATTGATCCCTATATCTAGCTGAAAGCATGAATATCAATTTCTATACCAGGTTGAAAGCATGAATGTCAGATAGCTTGGTGGTAGACAACTACAGATTGTCTCATTAATGCTTGCTTTCCTCTCATTAATGCTTGCTTTCATTTTGTTTATTTTAGTTATTTATTTCTTCTTCTATATTTCCTTCCTTTTCTTTTTTATTTAATCCGTATGTAATAAAGTTTCTATCAGGGAAAAAAAAAAAAGACTCTCTCTCTCACGAAGCCAAGAAAATTATAAATATTTAAGATCATATATTGCTTCAATTACAGCATTCAAAGACGTACAACAGCTCTATTATAAAAGTTCTAAATTTTCAATTATCAGAAAAATAAACTTCGCTCTAATCTATTGTTCTAACAAGTAATACAAGAGTTTTTTTTTGTGATATTAGTTTCATTGTTTCTTCACTGGTGAAAACACAATGAGGACTCTATATAATCTTTGTATATTTGCTTCAATTTTTTTTTTTAAAAGAATGTTAGATTTGGGAGGTGAGGTGTCCGTGGTAATCAGGAAGAAAAAAATCACTAGCATTTAGTATTAAAATATATTATCGGAATGTTTTCCTGAATATTCTAGAAGGTTCCATAAATTTACCCTAAAAATAATAAATTTAATTAAAAAGAAGAAAAACACAAACTCCATGGGCGGGAAGAAGACAGACTCCGTTTGAAAACGGAATCCCACCTCCACAACCACCAAACAAAATAAAAAAGCTGGCGAATAAAAGCAAACAGTAACACACTCTCTCCTCCTCCTCACGTGCTTTAATTTTCTCAAACAGGGAAACATTAAAAAAAAAGAATTAAAAAAATTATTTCTTAATTTAGAAAAAGACACACAACAGTAAAATTTATTGGTTTTTAGTATAAATGATGACATAGTTTAGGGATTTAATATATTAATAATAAAACTCAAAAGACCTCCTCGATCAAAATCCCCCCTTTCGTTGACATTCTCCGCACCATTCGCGGGTTTAAACCGCCCCCTTTTGGGGACCGATCCTCTTAAAACGCCGGATTCTTTTTGTTATCCGATCGCTCGTTTGCTTCTGTTGGGTCTTCGAAAGATGAGATTTTGGGAGATGGGTAGGTTTTGTTTGGGTTATTAATCAATGGGTTTCACCATTTTGGACTCTCTGTGCTGTTTCTTTAGGGATTTTTTTTACGGCGATCGTTTATTTAATCTTTTGTGCATTTGTTGGTGATGATCTTATAGATTTTTGTTGGTAAGTTTTTGGGGGGTTGAGAATTGTGGAATGGATCGAAGGAGTTGGCTTTGGAGAAGGAAATCATCGGAGAAGAGTCCAGGAGAGACTGAGAGCTCAGGATCAGTGTCCTCAATCTCTGAGCGATATTCTGATGATCAGGTTTTTTTTTTTTCCCAACGATTTTCTTTCGTATTTTTATAGGATTTATGATGAATAGCCTAATTTGAAGAATTCAATGTTCTGAGCAAATGCAGTTATATGTGAGTGTTTGAGTAGATTAGTTCCATTGAAGAAGTGAAGGATCTGCTTCTGTTTGATGTTATATTTTCAATTACATTATTGTATTTGTTAGTCACCCCACAAGTTTTGCTTCCATATTGTGTTCTTTCTTTGAAGAAGGGGAGGTTAGTGCCATTTTAACTAAAAGGTTGGCTGTCCATGTACAACGTCACCTTGTGGTTTAGTGTTTACAAATTATCATGAACTATGAGAAGATGCTGGATTTCATTAACTAGGGTGCTTGGATGGGATTATTTATTAATTTATTTATTTCGGGTGGTGAGTATGATGATTGTTCAATCTGTACATTATGCAGAATTTTTTTTATAAGCCAGGCGCATCAAATTCAGGCTGCTGATTTTGTTCTGTAAATTTTCTGTGAGATGCATGGTCCGATAACCAGTCAACTATGTTTTCCTTTACGCAAAATTTATAGTTTTCTGTGTCTTGTTATGTTAACTCACAAGATCCATCAAAACTATATTTGCCTAAAGTTAGAAAATTTTCAGGGGACCCTCATTAGCAAGCTGAGTTTTTCCGTCAGAAACCAGGACCAGTAGCGAATTTCAGGGTTCTAGGAGAAACTAGTTTTGCTTTCTTCAGAGTTTGTGAGGAAAATAGGGTGCCTTGCAGAGGAGGTTCCACACAATTTAATCATCTGTTCGTCTGAGATTTTTCATTTTCAAATAAAAGCAAGCTTTTGCAATTAGTTCGGCGCTATTTATTTTTGTACTCTAAGCTTTTTGTTTTACATTTATAAAATCTCTGTGGCCTCTTAGTTTCACTTTGGCCTACTAGCCTTTTTCCATATTGTTGCAAGTATTATTCTCTGCTTCTGAATCTCTTATCCAATTTGGTTTAGAAAAATTGAGAAACGGAAAAGTTCTTTCTGATTATCATTATCTGGTTCTAGTGGAAAAATAAGGAAAAACAAAAGGAGAGGAAATGGAAATGAGAAATTTCATTTGATCTTCTGCAACTTAGCGAAAGGTAGAGAGTTTAATGGGATGCTTGATCCTTGATGGACTGTGTTCAATGCTCAATGGATCTTATACTCAAGTTTTTTTAGATTTTGATTGGATCTAGCTGATCTTACTTGGGTACTCTGGATTAACTTTTAAGCCAAATGATTTTTCCTCTCAAGAGCTACTGAATTTGAATGGGTTCCTAACACGAAACAAGCTTTCCTCTCTTCTTCTTCTCTCATTCTTTTAAAACTTGGCCCCCCTTCATTTACTTTGCCTTCTCTTTCGCCAGCCAAGCACGGTGTTCAGGGTTATGCTTGCTTTCAGAGAGGATCATCTCAGTTGATCCATTCCCATTTTAGTTGCATTGAGAAGATAGACTCACCTTTCTCCAATTATCTTATTTGTACAACAGGACAAAAATTGAACATATTCTAAAATTTCATATGGAGTTGAAGCTTTATTCCCATTTCTTGTTCTATGGTTTGACTTCCACATGAAACAATTATCTATTTGAACCAGTAAATACGAGGAGCTGAATTTGCAAATACTTCTAGAACATATTATTTTGTACAATGTAAGAGAGAATTGCATAGTTTTGTACAATAAACTTGTTAGACATCCAAATGCAACAACATTTTCACATTACTTATAAGTTAATATGGATCAGCAGTTCCTATTATATGTTAAAACTTAAAACACTGAAGGATACACAATAGTCTACATGCTTTGGCAGCAAGAATGAGGTTTCGGACAGATACTGTCAACTCTGCTGTTTTTTTTCAGTCAACACGACCCAATTTCAAAGTAGCGTCATAAATACAGGTAACTCAAGGTGGATCATGTATAACAAATTTCTTATCGTTGAAACTTGTAAAAGAGACTACTTTCAAGGTAGAGCAGAAGATATTGCAGTCCTTTCATGATTTAATCTTGATTTCCTTTTTGTAATGAGCACATTTTACATTGATATCGCATCACTTTGTACCAATGTATTACTGAGCTATGTTCTTTAATGAGATGTATGTGTGTTTTGTGTGTGTTATGTGTGTTTAAAGATTTACATCTTTGGCTATAAATATGTAATGTTAAGAAATTCATTCAAGTTCATGCCTTTTGTGTAACTGTGATGGGTTCTAATAGTAATATCTGGGTGTGTATGATTGTTGAACAGGAGGCATTAAGAGCTTCTCCTGTAAGTGCTTCCCCAAATAATGCTCAGTCCACCGATGTTTCATCCAAAATTGTGAGTCATGAAGTTCATGAAACCATCAAGAGCCTTAACGAGAAATTATCAGCTGCTCTTTTCAGCATCAGTGCAAAAGAAGATTTGGTGAAACAGCATGTCAAGGTTGCAGAGGAAGCTGTTGCAGGTATTAATTTATATCATCTGGCATCTTAGTGTCATGATAGATATGCTCCTTTGTATAAATTGTCCTTTGGTAAAATCGATATCCATAGGGCTGGTGCTCCTTTTCTTTTATAAATCACGAAAAGGATTCATATCCATCAAATGGAGGTAAGATTCTATTTCATATGATATATACTTGATTGATTATTGATGTATAGTGATTACGCCTGTTCAACCTGTCATCCAACCTCTTTTCTTCTTCTAAATAATATTAATATATTAATTTAGATAAAACATGGGTATTATGGAGAAATTAATCTAAGAAGGCTTTAGAAATAAACTATACACAAGAAATAACCATATAAAGCTACTAACTCACAGCTATGTAGCACGGACACTCCTGTCATGATATCGTGTTCGAAACGTGTCCGACACGCGTGTCGTGTGTATTTTAAAGAATTTGTCATGTGTCACGTGTCGTGTCTATTTCAATGTTGCCGTCTCCGTGCAATATAGAGTCACAATAATGTATAACTTATGCATCATTCTAGGAAAAGAGAAAGAAAAGAAACAAATAAAGAAATAAAGTTGAGAAAGAGATATAAGAAAAAGGAAAGAAAAGGATTAAAAGAATTATCATAATATCTGGGAGGCAAGTATCGAAAATAGTGGTGGAGGTGGTCCACTGGCAATGAACATAGTACTGATTCGCTAGCAGTGATTGATGTGTCTGATTAGGGGATATTTGCCTGTTGCTGCCAAATAGAAATGCAATAATGGTAAATTAGAATTGGAAATAGATGCATTCTTATGAGGGTATTGGTGATGTACAATTTTGATGGTAATAGCGATGACTAGTTTGATAATTTCATAAATATTAAAGTAAAACATGCATTGTGGTCTATAATTAATGAAAAAAATAGGGTGAGAATACCTTTCTAAGTGGATCAAAGTAGAGCTGCCACCACCCTCCTACTGCCTAGGCAGTTACTTTTAAAATGATGTCAATGTGTTTCATATTTTAGAAAAAAGTAAGATAGAGACTGCTTGAATTCATAGTTGAAATCAGTTCATGGATCTTAATAAATATAAATCCACCCCCTCAATACAGGTTCTTACAACTTTTCCTTCCTATATTTTATTCAGACTCACTGGTACAACATGATACTAATGTATGTGGATTCAGCACAGGTCAAATCATAGTTGCTGTGACATGTTTAAGTGGATTAGGATGCACATAATGACTTTAAATTTTGGCGAATATAGACTGTTGATTTGTGGCATTTGTCTTATTTAACACTTCGATCAAGGGTAACTGCCAGGTGAACTTTATTTTACACCAATGATTTTTTTTTCTAACGTAGACAATTGATGAACAGACTGCAATCACCTTACCTTTGAATATGTTAGATAATCCTTAAGTTGATACATCCTGCAAGCAGCTAGACCCTCTTTAATCTTAATCATGGCCCATATTCACTCCACTCTTGAAGCTCCTAATCAAATGCTCTCTCCTGGTTTCCTACACTTCCACCTTGATGTCTCGTGCACTCTTATGCCAGTGAGTTTAGTGTTTTCCAAAATTTGAAGTGTCTCATGTTAACTAGAATACGCACCCATCCTTCATCATGAATAGGCTAAGGAGGCAGCCTTCTATTGTTTTCTTAGTAACATATAGTATGCGCAAACTCCAAAGACTTGAGATGAAGACTTTGTGTTATTGCCCTTTAACATGTCATGTATCCATTGGACAACTTCAGTAATGTATTTAATACAGCTGGGTAAAAGTGAAAATTGTTAATTAAGTAATTTCTTGGCATCGTTGCTGCTGAGATATTTCGGTACAGTTTCACCACACCTGAAGTGTTCTTTTCCTAGTAGAGTTTGAAATTCCAAGTCAAGTTGATCGGGTGTTTGGTTTGTGAGTGAAATGAAATGTGCACATCTTTGTTTACTGTGGTAAAACAGCTAGTGCGCAAGTAGCTGCTCGATGGCCTAACATATCGGTGCTATCAAGTTCTGTGAGAGATTTGCATAATGCTAAGATCAAAGAATATTTATCATGCTGGAATCATCTTCATCAACTAAAGAAACAATTTCTTTGTTATCCAGCCATATTCTAAATTGTTAACTGACTTGTCTGAGAACTTTTTGTCTGGATACTGAAATGTTTAAACTCTTAATTACTTTTTTCTAGGGTGGGAAAATGCAGAAAACGAAGTTGCAGCTCTAAAGAATCAGCTTGAAGCCACAGCTAAGAAGAACTCTGCATTGGAAGACAGGATTGGCCATCTCGATGGAGCCCTCAAGGAATGTGTCAGGCAGCTAAGGCAATCAAGGGAAGATCAACAGCAGAAACTTCAAGAGACCCTCATTAAGAAGACCAATGAATGGGAGTCCCAAAAGTTTGAGCTTGAAGCCCGTGTCTCTGAGCTCCAAGCCCAACTAGAAGCCAGAAAAGCTGAAGCCAGCATCTCCGATGGCCATGACTTCCAATTAAAACTCCAAGCTCTTGAGAAAGAGAACTCAACTCTTAAGGTTGAGCTCCTTGCTGCATATGAGGATCTTCAGATGAAGACTTTAGAGAGGGAATTAAGCACTCAAGCAGCTGAAACAGCCAGCAAGCAGCGCTTGGAGAGTATAAAGAAGGTTACTAAGCTTGAGGCTGAGTGTCGAAAACTACGGGCTGCTGCGAAGAGGTCATCACCATTTAAAGACTACAAGCCCTTAACCAATTCAGTTTGTGTCGAGAGCCTTACAGATAGCCAATCAGATAATGGGGAGCGGCTATTTGGTGTGGATATTGAGCTTAGCTGCTCTGATTCATGGGCTTCAACTCGAATTACTGAACTTGATCAGTTCAAGAGTGACAAGGTCAGCACAAGAAATCTCACTTCTTCTCTGGAGATTGACCTGATGGATGATTTTCTTGAGATGGAAAGGCTTGCTGCATTGCCTGAGGACAATCATGGGGGATCTAGCTTGGAGCTTGATGCTGATGTTAATCGTTCCATTGCTACAGAAAACCCATCGAAGGCTGAGTTTGAGGCCTTCAGATGCAAGATGGGTGAGTTGGAGGAGAAGATTGAGAAGATGGCAATTGAGAAACGAGAAGTGGAGACCGTTTTAGCCAAAACTAGACATCAGCTCAAGGTTTCTTGTGATCAGTTGATAGTAGCCGAGGATAAGTTGGTTGAGCTGCAGCGGCAGCTGAATTCGACAAATGGGTCAAAGCATGCCTTTGAAATGGAAGTAGAGGCCCTGGAGTCAGGGAAAAAAGAACTAGAGTCTAAGCTTAAAGCAACGAGTCTTGAAGTTAAAAACCTTCGTGAGAAGGTGGGGTTCTTGGAAGGGAAGTCTGCAGAATTTGCAACTAAGTGTCAGAATATGGAGGCATTGACATTGAAGAGAGAGCAACTAGAGGCTCAGCTCCTGTCCGCACATTTGGAAGTGCAAAAGCTACAGGAGAAGGTAAAGCTATTGGAGGGAAAAGTTGAGGATGAGAGGTGTGTGTCTGCTAAACTTGAAGCAAAGTGTCAGAATATGGAGGCAATCGAGTCCGAGAGGATGGGCTTGGAGTCGAAGCTTGTATCAGCACAATTGGAAGCAGAGGAGTTACAAGAAAAAATAAGTTTGTTGGAAGGGAAACTTGAGGAGCAAAGGGCAATTTCTGCAGAGTTTACCTCTAAGGTGGAAGCTTTAGAGGAACATAGAGAAACATTAAGATCTCAACTTGAGGCTGCAAATGTGGAAGCTGGGAATCTGAGGGAGAAAACAGGAAAATTAGAAAAGGAGGTCGAACTGGAGAGGGTATTGTCTGCAGAGTTTATTTCTAAGGTGGTGGCTTTAGAGGCAAAGGAAGAGACATTGAGTTCTCTGCTTGAGTCGGCAAATTCAGAAAATGGGAAGCTAAGAGAGAAAATGGGGATATTAGAAAAAGAAGTCAAAGTGGAGAGGGAATTATCTTCAGAACATGCAGCCAAGTGTAAATCTTTGGAAGCCTTGGAGGCAAAGAAAGAAGAAATGGAGTCCCAGCTCAGTTCAGCTCATATAGAAGTTGGTGAACTATGTCAAAAGGTGGGTTTATTAGAAGGGAAAGTTGAGGAACAGAGAGAGCTGCGGTCTCAGCTTGAGTCAACACATCTGGAAATCAGGAAGCTATCTGAGAAGGTGAACTTTCTGGAGAAGGAAATTGACAGGGAGAGGGAAGTGTCTGCGGAATTTGCAGCAATGTGTCAGAGCTTGAAGGATGAGCTAGTAAGGACGAAGTGGGAAGTGGAGTTTCAACAACCTGTAAGCTCACCGGTTGAGCTGAAGATAAGACAGGTAAATTTCAGTAGGTCCATTTATTTGTTTCTTCCTGGTTTTTTTTTTTTTTTCACAAAAAGGGCCTGCATATTTATGATAAACTTCTCTCATTGCTGCATAATCTCAAGACTTGAAGTGGTCTTCCTGCCAACTGAATAACCTAACAGGAATCACGAGAATGGTCATGTCTCTGTCCCAAAACTGCAACAAATGGATTGGGGGTTTATTTATGGTTTTATATTGTGTCAGATAATCCAATTATACAAATGTCATATATCTATCATAAATTGCTGATTAGACTATTAGTATATTGCAGTTGTGAAGGGTGTTAGACATACATCTTTGCCACATAATGAGGTGGAGTGCGCACCTACAACATATCCGAAATCTCAGTTCTGTTTATAAGTTCAATCTGCTCTAGTTGTTCTACCCATTATGCATATCATCTTTCCATAATTAGCTTGAGCTTTTGGATATAGTGGTAATCGACAACTTTTGTTGACTGCATTCTAAATGTTTGCATGCCACTTGTTGGCTGAAGCGAAAATAAAATCTGTTTCATTGATTTGAAGCCATAAAATTCGAGGTAATCAAAACCTAATTAAAATGCTGCTAGCCCTTCTTTACAATTAGCCGGAAACTAGAAAAAAACAGAGACAGAATTGCAAATGTGAACATTCTGATCACATTTTGGCTCCTACCACAGTAACTTCATTTCAGATTTAGTACAATGCCGTTTCAGAGCAATTCTCTGTTAAAAATTACTTGATATTGTGTAAAGACTGCTAGGGTTATAATTCTTGTTGATTAAACACATTGCTGTTTCAGATCTAACAACAGATGTGGGCCTGAACGAATTTAAAATAAAAACCAGTTTAGCATTTTTGGTTTCACATTTGGAGAACTCATGCAAAATCCACCTTGTTTTGCCTGCAGGAAAGGGGGTTTGCTGCAGCCGCGGGGAAACTGACAGAGTGCCAGAAGACGATAGCCTCTCTTAGCCGCCAGCTGAAGACATTGAAAGACTTTGATCTAATGCTCGAATTGGAAGAGCCACCGCTCGATGATAAAGAGAACTTCAGCAGCTCTTCGCTTCTCAATGGTCAAGAGAGTGGGCTGAGACCATCCTCTGCATCTTCACCATTGCTCGAGTTTGAAAAATGTTTATCACCAAGTAGGAGCTACGTACAGATACAAAGTTAGTAGGATACAAAGATACAGGGAACTTTATGTGTGAAGTGATTGGGGACTATTTTCTTTATGTTGGAATCCCGCTTTGAGCAGTAAATAGAAAGAAATGAAAGGTTATATAGTTCTAATTATGTACATGTGATGTGAAATTTTGTTGTGTCATTTTGGTTGGTGCCCAGGATGTTTTAGATAGACTATTAAAGCATTCTATTCTAAATTTATAATTAAAAAAAAAAAAATCAAAATAAAGCATGTTTATTTGTGTTCCTTTAGCTTAAATAAGACTCTCTGACTGCATTTTTTGCTTCGCAACAATTTTGTAGTTTGTATGCATACCTCCAGTCATATTTCTAGCATGCTGTGACGTATCAAAGTTGTACTTTTACTATATATGTATTTTTAATGTCTTTAATAAAAGATATGAACTGAGGAGACATTAAGCTAGATCACCCAATTAAACCTAAGGGACGTCAAATCACCCACGTACACCCCAATTGGTCCTTTTGCGTAAAATATCTCCGCTTCTTGGAAAATTTTAAACTTACGAAGAAATACAACGTTTATGAGAGAAAAATTTAGACAACTGAATTTTGATCACAACGGTTCTATGGTGTAGTGGTTAGCACTCCAGACTTTGAATCTGGCGACCTGGGTTCGAATCCCGGTAGGACCTTTTTTTTAATAATTACAATTTTACTTTTTTTTTTATTCTGGTTCTTATTAAATTTACCCTGTAAAATTTTAACGTGTGTTTTTTCTCGACACCAGAAATTATTTTCTGACAAAAGAAGCACAAGTTTTCCAAAGAAAAAAGAGGCAATTGCACTTCAGAACATTGAGGCATTATTCTTAATTTTTCATGATAAAAACTAAGAAAATTAATTTGGGCAACTCACTATTGAACACTTTCGCCATGCAAAGTAAGTTTCCAACTTATTCATGCTTAAAAAGTAGTTTAAATTCAGCTTCCATATAATAGTTTCTTCGCAAATAGACACAAAAGACTCTTAAAAAATGAACAATATTATATCCATGCTTAAAACTTCATCAAAATATGAAATAACATTTTTGTGGTTCAGTGGCTTGACTTTGATCCACACAAGGAAAAAAAATTACATATTAGAAATTAAACAGCTATAATAACAACAACAACAATTTCTTTTCATCATCTATAAACAGAACATAAAGAATACAAGGTCATCTCTAGTGAGCATACAGCACAACCCAACTGCAGAAGTATAAGCCAGAGAGGAAACTTGAATCAACAACTTTCTATGCTGATGAAGTATAAGTTCATTGTGATGTTTCCATTAATGCTGATGCCTCGGCTGATTTCTCTCTCTCTTATATGCTCTGAAGAGGTCAAGACCAAGAAAAAAATTGAGCAAGTTCATTCCAGCCATGCCACAGAGAGCCAGAGGAAGCTCAATTCCCTTCCCAAACTTTGGTGCATCGATGAAGAGTTTGTACGTTATAAGGATGTGGCATCCGAGCCTTGCTGTGAAGAACGTAGCCCAGTTGAGAATCCACTCTACTGTCACCATTCTACTGTTTGCATTGCGGAACCCAGCCATTCGGCGTACTTTTCTAGCATGAAGAAAGATGGAATGCAACTGCAAAAGACCAAATACCAATCTTACTGTTCAGTGGGTCAGACATGCATGTATTTGAAATAATTACAAATTTAAGAGGTTGAAATAAATACATGCGGATTCACCTGTATAGAAACTAATTTATGGAGGCAGATATGACGTGGCAATCTGACTATCTGAGATATTCTTTTTTTTTATTTCATGCTTTTTGTGTTAAAAAAAAAATGCAACCATGCTTTGACTCCTTTAACAGTTCATTAGCATTTGAACCCACCTCATTTATGTGTTTCTATTTTCCCAAAGGTGTCCGCTAAGAAATCATACACAGTCCATTAGGCAATTCCCAGGTGTTTGAATTATATAAAGCAAAGAGATAGAGAGATAAGCATATAAGCATGCATTGATGATATATGTGTGTCAACCAAACAACCATGCACAAAAGTTCTATACCACCACACCATGTTGCTAACCAGGTGGGATAAACAGTGCAAGGTTTACTCTTCAATTGTTAGAACAAAAAAAAAAAGAAAAAAAAAGAAAAGGGAAGAGTTCACTCTTCAATTTGAATTAAGCTGTCACCGAGTAGGATTACTGTTCTAATTTCCAACAGTTAACAAATGAGGATGAGCCCCTAAAAGCTGGCATATGTGGCTTCTTAAAAGAATCTCTAACTGACCTGTCAGGTGATCTAAGGTATTACATCATATTACTTCAGTTGGTATCAAGGCATCAACGCAGAAAACTCGGCTTTCTTGAAACATGAGTGCTAATGAGGTAAGCCATTATTCTACAACAAATACAAGTGTAACCAGCGGGAATTACTTTTCATTTTTTAGATGTTCTTGTCCTTTAGGAAGCAAGCAGGCTTCCTTTCTCCGCTAGCTTAAGACTTGAAGTTTTAACCTTTAACCTGCAAAATAAAAATTAGAATGTAGAATAATTTTGAAACTTCGAACAGCAGGCTTGCCTAGTGTATCTTGGAACCAATACTTGTTTCAATTCAAGACTACACTACTGAAGCTCTTTCCCCTCTCAATGATATGACACCCTATTTACATTGAACTTCTCTCTTATGGATAAATACTCAAAAGCCAACTCGAAGCCAAACAAACTTATTTAAGCAAATAAGGATTGAGGTGTATCAATAAGGAGCTTATCCAACCCAGGCTTTTGGAAACTTAAACGAGTGTAACTAAGTAAGAGTTTTAACTTTTATGTAATAGTAGCCAATGAGCCTTGGCTAAGTGGTAAAGTGATGGGAATGGGTTGTGGCGAGTCCCAAGTTCAAGTCCTTGCTACGGCCTACATTTCAAAAAAGGAAAAAAAAACTTTTTAGTAGCTCTTTTTCCTTTACATAAACCTTCACCAATAGTCACATATCATGCGTATGGTTTGCGACTGTGGCTTTCAAGAACCAAGAATATCCATTTAAAGCCGGTAAAAATCTAAAAGCAGTGCAGACCCGATGTTTTCAAGCATGTCCACATATTGGGTACATAGTACTGATAAGCCTAATATTTTCTAGTATTTAATACCTTTATTGAGCTATTTTATGAATGAAATTATGTGAGAGAAGTAATAATACACTAAGTTTATGATTTACATTCACTAATTATAACTATGTTTATTTTATAGATTTGTCATACATACCTGGAGTTCATTGAAGCAAATCTGAAAGCAAATTTCAAACCAATCCCAATCTCAACCGCAAAACAAACCAGCAGGCTTGGATGAATTCAAATAACAGAAAAAAGAGGATCTTACCAAAAAATATCAGTGAAATTCAGAGACAGCAAAATCTCAACAACAATTAATTCATTTACTTGATTTTTGGTCGAGTCGATCTTCCCTCTGACCCAAATTATTGGCTAGATTCATGATGGGGAAAAGATAAGAGGAGCACTTTTGAATTTTAAACTCTCAACTGAATAAGATGAAGGAGGAGTGTTTTAGCCTTATAAAGAAGCAGAAGGGGCGCAAATCATACATCAAGGAGGAGAAAGTTCAGATCAAAAATCAGAGAATGAGCTTGTGGGTGGAGATTAAAAAACCAACAGGAGAAGGAGCTCGCGGCTGAGATGAGGGTTCAGAGAAGAAAAAAATCGATTGCGATCGAGAGAAGAAATGAGAATCATCAGCTAAGATTTCTTTTTTCTCTCTTTCGTTCAAAATTTGTATTGAATATTATTCTTTTTTTTTTTTGCAAGAATTATTTTATAAATATTGCAAAATTTATGTGTGAGTAGAAAAAGATATTCTTGGTTATGAAACTTAAGTTCTATGACTGTGATTATTGTTTTGATCTTTAGATGATTGTCGTATGTTTTTTTTAGTGTTTGGTTAATTGAACCGAAATAGGTTATGCCTATGAGATGATCCGAGATAGCCTATGCCGAGATGTTATTCATGCATTAAATTAATATTATTTTTATTATCATCGAGATAGTCTATATCTATTGAAGTTTTTAGCATGACAATTAGATAGATTATGCCTAGATGAGTGAGATAACTCTATGCGACTCCATGATTGCAAGTTATAAATTTAAGTGGATTAAATACCTAAGAATCATTTAAAACTGATATCTCCAAGTGTTTGATATTTGCTTTAGTTTAATTAAGTGATAATTTAGAGAAGTTCAATGTGAGTAGAAAAAGTAAGCACTACGGCAAGCCAAAGTCTTATCATTGTTCATGAAAAGATCAAGAGAAGAACCCAAGTCCGAATAAGAAAAATGAAAAGAAACACAAGGAGGATAAATTGCTCACATCATTACATCCAAAAGCCCTTTTTTCAGCTACTTTAAAAGCCAACACTCCATATCTGTTCACCAAGAAAGTGCTCGTATGGACTAGATGATGAAATTGTTTAAACGAGTTCATATCAATTTGCCCCTTCTAGATGCCATCAAGTAGGTTCCATCCTATCTAAATTTCTCAAAGATCTGCACACATAAAAGCTAGATTAAAAACCCAAATTCCTAAAAAGGTCGTACTCACCGAGCAGGTGAGTGCAATATTGATGAAGCAATTGTCCCCTAAACTCAAGGATCCAGGTGCCCCCATTATTTCTTGTGTCATAAGAGACATCACCATCGAAAGAGCCTTATTAGATCTAGGAGCAAGCGTGAATTTGTTACCCAGTTCTATGTATGACCGTTTCTCCTTAGGAGAACTCAAACCCACACCGATCACGTTACAACTTGCTGATCGATCCGTGAAAGTACCGCGTAGGTTGATTGAGAATGTTTTTGTTAAAGTTAATAAATTCTATTTTTCAGTTGACTTCATTGTCCTTGATGTGGAGACAACACGCACTCTCATCCAAATTCTCATTGTCCTAGGTCGTCCATTCTTAGCAACTGTCAACGCGTGCATCAACTGTAAAATTGATACGATGGATATCTCTTTTGAGAATAAGAAAGTCAATTGAATATCTTCAATGTAACCCAAGGACCTAGCAATGATAAAGATTGCTTTGCCATTGACTCGATAGATTTAATCCAAAAAAGTGTGAAAGAAAATTCACCCCTTATTCTCACTAAGGACCCTCTCCAAACATGTCTCACTCATTTTAACATCAATTAGTTTGAGTGTGACAATTACACACGTGAACTGAACACTTTACTAGATTCATCCAACTCCTACAATTGTCATCTTGGACTATTAGATATGAACCCTTACCTGGTCTGGATAAAGAACCTATGCTCCCATCCGTCGAATCACCACCACAACTTGAGCCGAAACCACTCCCTAGCACACTCAAGTATATTTTTCTTAGACCTAAAGATACCCTTCCAGTCATAATCGCTGCTGGCTTGATCCCTGATCAAGAAAGTTAGTTGATTGATGTACTCAAACAACATAAAGATGCCATAGATGGTCAGCGGCTAACTTGAAAGGAATTAGTCCTTCAATTTGCATGCATCACATCTATTGTGAGGATAACATCAAGCCATCTAAAGAGATGCAGAGGAAATTGAACCCCAACATAAGAGAGGTAGTAGTCAAGGGGCTAGATTAGGGTATCATATCCCCACTTTCTGACAATTAATGGGTGAGTCCAACACAAGTTGCTCGCAAGAAATCTCCCATTGGAATGTCCCTTTATGTGTTAGTATTTGGGAAGGCTTGTTATCTTCTAGTTGAGCTTGAGCTCATACCTATTGGGTCATTAAAAAATTCAATTTTGACATGGCATAAACTGGTTTTACCAGTAGGCTCCAACTCAATGAGTTAGAAGAACTCCGAAATGAGGCATATGAGAACGCACACATCTATAAGTTACGACCAAGCATTTCATGATAAACACATTAATCGGAAGATCTTTGAGCCTAACCAAAAAATAGTTATTCAATGCCAAGTTACGATTGTTTTCGGGTAAGCTTCGATATAGGTGGGATGGACCATTCATAATCACCCAAGTCTTTCCTCATATGGCAGTCGAAATTCAAAATCCAACAAATGGGACACTTTTAAAATGAATGGACAAAGATTGAAATATTTTGTAGAAAATTTTGTTGATGAGAAGATGATTGAACCCATAAATTTACAGTAAGTAGAACTATATTTGGTTGAAGACATTAAACTCAGTGATTATTGGGAGACAACCCAATTTTTTTTAATATGATGAAATTTTTGAGTTAACATATGTGTCATTGCGAGTCCACAGGTGTGTTCATTTCAGGTTTGGGAGAACATCTCACTACTTCTTATCACTTGTGCTGCAAGTCTCGTATATTCGATCCAGTCTCCCTTGTCTTCATTTTTATTGAAACATTAAGGACAATGTTTAATTAGGTTTGGGGGTCTGAGTAGAATTTAAATTTTTTGAAATAATGCCAGAATATGTCATGTTTTGAATATTAGCTTGTGCAAACAATTATAAAACTAGAAAAATATGAGATGAATATTTATAAGTTGAAGGAATAAAGTATAATCTGACAAAGTACAAAATTTAAATAGGAGTTTATTTTCCTGATTAATGGATACTTGGATTCAATTTTTTCATTACTTCACTGTTTATAGTTAGGAGAGGTTATTTTAATTCCTTCTTAATAATAAACGATTTGTATGATTAATTGTATTTAATAAGGAGGCTATAATATGAAAAGCAAAAAAATGAGTTCAAGACCATAAGGAGGCAAATGTGTGTGGATAATGTCTTATTTTCACTCCCGCAAGTCCTCAAGTTAAAAGTCCTCACGATTCCAAAGAAGGTGATAATTTTGATCTCTGATTCTAGAAACAATGTTGGTTAAAAGTCTGGATGGTTCAGAGTTACCGGTTCAGAAAAGTATGGTATTTTGAGTCAAATAATATAGGACAATGCCTGAATTGAAGTAGCCTCCAAGTCAATGTGCAATTTAATTAAACAATGATCTTAAATAAGTTGTTATAGGAGTGAGTTTGACTAAAATTTCTTAATTATAAATGATGAGCATGAAATAATTGAGTTCAAGTACTATAAGTCAGAAGATTTATTTTTACTTTAAATTTTCTAAAAATTGAGGAATACCGGACTTCTAGAAATTCATAATATTACTCTTGGGTAATTCTATGTTTTATACTAATATTTATCTGGGGTAAAATGATTCATAAGGATTTAATTTACAAACAGTACAAATGACACACTCTGATGATTGTGGTTAGCATCACTGCAAACTCTCACAAAATTATAACCCGTCCTATAGGATAACTTGGAGGTTTAAATGCTTATTATATATGCTCAAATCAATCGTGTTCCTTACGAAAATAGCAGTTGTATTCTTAAAAAAAGGAAAAAGAAGAAAAAAGAGTTAGTTTTTAATATAAGTTTGCTTGAGGACTAGCAAATATTAGGTTTGGGGGTATTTGATAAGCCTAATATTTCTTATTATTGAATACCTTTATTGAGCTATTTTATGAATGAAATGATGCGAGCGAAATAATGATACAATAAGTTTATGATCTACATTCACTAATTATAACTATTATTTTACATGATTTATCATACATATTCAGAGTTCATTGAAGCAAATCTGCAAGCAAATCTCAAATCCAATCCCAATCTCAACCGCAAAACAAACTAGCAGACTTGGATGAATTCAAATAATAGAAAAGGACTAAACCAGAAAAACTAGTGAAATTTAAAGATAGCAACAAATCTCAATAACAACTAATCCATTTACTTGATTCTTGGTTGAGTTGATCTTCTCTTTGACTCAAATTATTGGCTAGATTCATAATGGGGATAAGATTAGAGGAGCACTTTTGAATTTTAAACTCTCAACTGGATAGGATGAAGAAGAGTTTCAGCCTTATAAAAAGGTAGAAGGGGGCACAGATCATACATCAAGGAGAATAAAGTTTAGATCAACACGAGCAGGAGAAGGAGCTCGTGATTGAGATCAGGATTCAGAGAAGAAGAAAACCGGCTGTGATGGAGAAAAGAAAAGAGAACCATCGGTTAAGCTTTCTTTTTTTCTCTTCTTTCTCTCTTTCTCTCTCTAATTGAAAATTTGTATTGAATATAATTCATTTTTGTTGCAATGAAATTAAATGAATTATTTATAAATATTGCAAAATTTATGTGTGAGTAGAAAGATATTATTGGGTTATGAAACTTAAGTTCTATGGTTGTGATTATTGTTTTGATTTTTAGATGATTGGAGTATGTTTTTTAGTGTTTAATTAATTGAACCAAGATAGGTTATGCCTAGGAGATGATCCGAGATAGCCTATGCCTAGGAGATGTTATTCATGCATTAAATTAATATTATTTTCATTATCATCGAGATAGTTTATACCTATTGGTGTTTTAACATTACAAATAGATAGATTATGCCTAGATGAGTGAGATAACCTACGTGACTTCATGATTTCAAGTCATAGATTTAAGTGGATTTAATACTCAAAAATCATTTGAAACTGATATCTCCCAAGTGTTTTGATATTTGCTTTAGTTTGATTAAGTGATAATTTAGAAAAGATAAAAAAAAATCAATTATTTTCTAAACAATATTCAATTAGAAAAACAACACAAACCTCTTTATGGATTCGACTTGGTCTTGCTGCTTTACTCATGTTTAGTAGTTCAGATTCGATTTTAGATTTGCATTGTTTTACGGATTTAACGACAAACTATTTTAAAGCGATCAAGTACTTGGAATCTTAGAGGAGATCTGATAGGCATAGCTATCAGGAATACACCACTTGCAAAAACTAACACATGCATATGAGTTGCACAGTGTGCATCCGAGTCCAATACTCCTACTATAGATCCTAGTTTCCCAAGAATTATCATAGTGGGATGTCCTTATTGGTTGACTTTTGAACTACTTTTATTCCCCCTACACAACTACTAAGCTTAAGCTTAGGGATTGAGTCCTCTGGTGATAGACTCATAATTCTAAGAGAAGAATACTGCCTTTAACAGATCAACCTGATTCATTCAATCGAGGAACCTATCACATCCCTTAACTCGGGTTGTTTTCGAGTAAATCACGACTACAGTTGGCTTAAAAGCTTACTAAAATATGACAAACCTCACTAGTGCACCACAACTAGAGAGCACTCTACAGTCTACAGCAATGATCAACTGCCAATCACTCAGAATATTTCTCAATTTTTAGACAGTGCATCTTCAGGGATTGGAAGATCATAATATGAAATCCAGCAAACCACTAATTCCAATCACAAACTTTTGCTCTAATAAAAAGTAAAACGCAGATACAAGCGAATCTCAGAATTTGTTAACTGTGCTACGTACCTTAAAGATCACCAATCTGCCTCAAACTTGTAATCCATTAATGTCTGCCACACATCAAGATGGAAATATGATATATTCCAGCATTTTCTTCTCTAACATGTTATCCAGACCAACTACTATAACAACTTTCCACGAAAGGCAAAATTGAAAATGATAGAAGAGTTTTACAGAATATGCAGAAACACTATGCTACATAGATGTAGGAAGGCCTTACAACGTGTTGTCTTCTTTATATGTATCATGCTCTTATTAACAACATGTAAAAGATGCAAAATAGGACAATGATGGTTCTGTTTATTTTTTTTATTCATCAAATAGCATGGGTTATAACAAGAGATATGAACACCAAATAATGAAATGGAGTTTTATGAAGATTTTATATACCTCACAGACAAGAGTCAGAATGAGATAGTTGATGGTGACATTTCGGTATAGAGCCAGAGTAAAGCAAACAAGCAGTATCAAATGGGCAAGGGCAAGGATGGATGGGATCCAACCGCTATATAGTCGATATTTGAGCATGTCCAGTTGATCATATGCAAAGTAACCACAAGAAAAGCACAGAGCTGAATATGCACCTAGCCATGTATTACCAAACAACTGAGCATGGTCGAACATGTCGTTGAGACCCTTAACCATCCATTGATTAACCAAAATGAAGACAACTGCACAATATCAACAATTAGAATTTTTTAGATAACAGCAAGAAAGCCCATGGTATGAAAATATTGAAGTAAGCAATTAGACTATCAACGTTTCTGCTAGTTCAAATGTTATGGAAATTGCATTCTCTAGCATCCAAAGTTTAATTAAATTTGAGTTAGACAGAAATTTGAGACTTCCCGTGTATCATTTTTCTGTGCCAGAACAATTATCAAGGCACAGGCAGAATCAGAAGTTGCATCACTCACAGATAGGTTATATGTGAGCACATTTTTAAATTATTACTCTTAAGCTTCAACAGAATGTATCACTGAACATGACTCCATCAGGAGAACAATAGTGCAGGAGATTTACGATAAGCTTAGAGACCCTGTGTTTGCCCATAACTGATACTAAGAGACTGTTTGATCAAAAAGAAATAAAATAAAATAAATAAACAACAGAAAATTTAAAAAGAAGTAGGACTCCACACAAATGTTGACAATGTAAGTCATGGAAAATGACCTATAAGCCTTAGCCAAGAAATTTTGCAGTTATGAGCTTGCTCAGTAGCCAGTTCTTTAAGGCTGTTTTGGCCCTTTGGGTACTCTGTTTGATCAGTAGATTGAGCACTATTTTCATCTTGAATTTGACAGAAGTAATCACATTTTGTCCATGGTAAAAATTTCTCCTCGCCAAAATGTTACACCAAGTACAATGCACGATCACTCAGTCAAGTAGTATAAACATAAACTCCATGATTTGTTACAGCCATTAGAACTATTCAAGATTGTGTTACCTATTCTATGCATACTCTTCATGTCTCAAATAAAAATGTCCTCTGGAAGTTTCTTGTCGTGACCGCATGCCCGGCTCCCCCATCAAATTAAGTGTTGAAACCTCCGTCCTACAACCCCACCCCACCCCCCCACCCCCCCCCAAACACACACACGCACACACACACACCCAAAAAAAAAATTCGTTTGCTCGCTAGGCTCCCCCATCAAACCAAGCATCAAAACTCCCTCCTTCCCTCAACAACAGAATTTTCTGGTATTTTTACACTTGCTTTATAATTTATATTGTTGTGTCAATTTTATTAGCTATGATATATGATTATATGACAACTAGAGCTTTTCATTATATAAGTTATATTTCTATACAATTTATATCTTAGTCTGACTTTGTACTTAGTTGTAGTTGCTACCATTACGTAATCTGCCCATTACCAAGTTCAGGCCTTCTTGCTCTTTTAACAGAATCCCTTTATTATTGATATGGAGTGACTAGGTCCTTTTCCAATCTGGTTGTATCATGTAAAAGAACCTGCTTGGTGAGACAACTAAATAGGATTTAAAAAATAAAAAAAATCTAACCACAGAGTAACTGAACGGGTAAAACTTTTACCAGCAGGATCAATTCATGGAATATAGAAACCCTTACAGGTAACAGTCAGAAACCATCGTTAACATTCTAAGAAAAGTTGTCCAGCTTTCTCAATAGACTACTAGGTCTGGGTCTAGAGAGTTAGGAAGGGCTAAACTTTTTATCTGTATCCAAGAATCATGACAAAAGTTGTTTACAATGTAAAAGTAATAGCGGTAAACTCACGATTAACATGTTAGTACTGTTTGCTGAGATGTCACTTAAACTGTGCAGGTTGGATAAGAGAACGGGACTGTCTTATTAAGCAGAAAAGCTGAACACAACATCGGAAATTAATTCACATGGACTCTAGGGATCATGTCAGAATGATTTCTAGCAGACAAGTAACAATTTCGTTTTTTTTTTTTCCCCCCTTTCTCCTCAAAGGTAAACTTACAAAGTAACCATGAGAGAAAGACTCACCGCACGATAAACTAGTCATGGTAAATTCTTGCACTAAACAAAAGGAAAGAGTGTAAGACAAAAGCCCTAGCATTTATGATGGAAATTAAAAGGGCAAGCATTAGACGTTAAAAGTTAACTCCCAGAAATCAAGTGTCAGTTTGCTTTAAGGATCTGTCGTGTGGAAATGGTTCTTGGACGATGGAAAGATATGAATATTCTTAAAGGAACGTGATGGTGGAAATAGTCATACAGAATACAGCTATATAAAGATATGAATACTTTCAAAGAAACATGATAGTGGAAATAGTCCTTTTGCATTATGGATCTGTCATCTGTGGAAAGGTACTTAAGACTGCTAGGATATGAATACTTGACACTTGTCAATAAACATGATGATGGAATAGTCACATAAGATGTAGCCATGGGAAGCCAGTAACTTAGAGGGATTTTAAGAGATTAGGCACTATCAAATGAGCTATAATAAGTAGTAAAAGCAATTAGTTGCTTCCAATTATTCAGCCTTTCTTCCCCTCCAAAACTACAGGTTAGAAAAACTAGCTTGCTGATAAACTAGATTTCTATAGTTCATTTCCCCATTCTTGTCGTTCAACCACAACCATCACCACCCATCCCCCAATGCACACACGCGCCCAGTCAACAGAAGAAGGTAGAAGAATTGACAAGAAAGGAAAGAGAAGAAGAAGACACCCACAGCCACACACAAAACAAGAGACTGAAAAAGATGGAGATATAAACAGCAAAAAGTAATGTTCCGTTTTAAAATAAACCTATTTTTCATTATTATACAATCATTTGGGTTACTCCATATTTTTTTTATTGTAACAAAGAAAGAGGAGACACATTGCATGTTCATCAAAGAAGAGAAATTGCTTATGCCTAGAATTTTTAAATAAAGAGATAAACATGAAAATGGGGAAAAAGTTTTGATTGTTAAGTCACAAGAGTTAAACAATAATCAAGCTGAAATTAAAGATGTGCAAAGACCAAGGTCAAAACTTCATAAAGAAATCTGAAAAATATTATGGGTAAGAAATCTATGATATATCCTACTAAGGAGAAAGATGGTCGACAATTGATGAAGAAATGATGCCTCCTGATTGTGGAGTTAAGTACAATCTAGGCACAAAATCTACCAGTCATGTAACGAAACCATGCGATGGCAGAGCAAAAATTATAAAAAACAATTGGCATGTTATGTGATGAGTTCTTCTAATTTTGTTTTGTACACCACAGATACATTGAAGTGGAGTTCTTTTTACAGTTGAACAAATTAGAAAAGGAGGAATTTAAAAATATTGATTTAACAGAAATGATAAAATCAATATCATGTTAAATATATATTAGTACCTTGATTTATTGTTCAATGTCTTTTAATCTTCAGAAATGTCCTGCTGAAGATTCATGGCTTAATTTATGTTTCTAATGTGTCGTAAAGGTACCATTGTGAAGCAAGTCGTGTTGTTTTGTGGTTGTTGATGATGATGGTGTTCTTTGATCAGTAAACAATCACATAAATGGTACTTATAACCTGGAATATCATATGAGAGAGTGATTTGAAACAATATTGCGCATATACCCATCAATCATATCCTCAAGGCTTGCAAATAACACAAAGATCTCCAATTTTAACAATGAAAGTTTCAATCTGATATACAGTACTGAACATATCTCACAATCTTTAATGCTGGTGAAATGCAGGAATTTCAGTTCCACATATCCACCCTAACCGAAAAATACAAGATTGTCTCGGTTTTATAAACTAGGTTTCACATTCTTCTTGAAAAATTAATATTCTCCCAATTCATAAACCAAACAAACAGCTAAGAAAGTTGTAAGGAATCTGAAAGCCAAATTCCGTCACTCCGCAATAACAACAAAAAGAACAAAGCCTATATCCCAAATCCTTGGGGTCTTCTACTTGAACCCTTCTCTCACTTCCATTCTGTTAATGGCAATCTAAAGTTTTAGATTAGCAAGTACTATAAACTTTTTTGACAGCCCAAACCTTGTTATTGAGGTCCACTACTTGTACCTTCCATGCACATGTCCAGACTATCTCAATGGATTACCCAACAATCCCAAACAAAGAAAATCCCAGAAGAACCTCAATTACAGCCATCTATATCATAACACTAATATCAGTTTAACTGTACGCAACCTTAACTCCATCACTCCAAGTGCTTCAACCAAGTGAGCATAGCTCAGACAGTATGACACTTACTTCCTTTCTGGGACGTTGTGGATTAAAATTTCCACATCTGCGTGGACGAGCGAATTTCTAAGCTCGCTTGTTGCCCTTTTTATCAAAAATTTTTTGGAACAGCACCCAGAAGAGTATCAAATATCAATATGCCCTGATTGCATAAAACTACTAAAGGGAGCCCTAACACCAATCCCCCCACCAATCCAGACTGTCAGTATCACTAAAAAAATAAAGAAATTAAACCATTCAATCACTCTCGATAAGATATCCCCAAAAGAGCAAAGACCTAGATTTCAATAAAATCCCCCATTATCACCACAAGTATCAAAATTTACAAATCACCCACAAGCCCACAACCTCATTAGCTTCAAATACAACGCAGAAGAATCCAAATTCAAACCCACATCATAAATTCAGAACTAACCAAAGAAAACAAATTTACCCACAAAAGAAAGCGATTTAAGAGATTTTTCCTTCATTTTTCTTTTATACCTGAAGCGGAGGTGATTGAGGAGTGGAGCAAAGAGACAGCAGTGTTGACAAGAGAGGGTCTCTGGAGAGAGAGTAGCGGATGATCCAGTTGGCTGTTTGGTAGAATGAGAAGCCAAAGATGACAGCACGCAGCTCTCTTCTCTTGTTGAAGGATATCTCGAACAAACTGAGACTGTCCACAGAATCAGCGTCGCCCAAAAGAACACTGAGGTGTCTCTGGACGTGGTTCTCGCCATTTTTGCTCTCTCTCTCCCCGTCTCTCCTCCTCTCTCTCTCTCTCTCTGCTGTGTACTGCTCAAACGCTTTGCTCCCTTGTGTCTGCTGGTTATTCACTTTCACTCTGTATGTTTGCTTTTTCCCCTTGACCGTCCGTTCTATAATTTAAATTTTTTATAAATTTCAGGCCCCTTCCGTAAAATAATAATTAGAAAAAAAACTTAGTTGCATATTTTATTTGTTTTAAATCTTTTTTTTAAACCAATCACTTGCGCTAACGCGCCTAGCGCAGAAGCACTTCTCAGTAACGAAAAATGAAAATGCGGACCGCTTTGAAAATGCGGATTGTTGGTATATAGAGGATTGCGACCATGATCGCAGTTCTCATAAAGAAAACTCAATTTCTGAGGATTGCAACTATGATCACAATCCTCATAAAATGTCTTATTCTCTGAGTACTGCGATCATGATCGTTGTTCTCACAAAAAAAATCTATCTGAAGACTGCGGTCATGATCACAATCCTCTTTATTTGTACATGTTTCTGAATTTTATAGGACTGTAATCATGATCGCAATCCTCTTTTTAGGATTGAGGCATAATCGCAGTCCTCACAAAAATATCTTATTTTTAGTCTTTATTACGGCTCATAATCGCAGCCCTCACAAAAATGTCTTATTTTTTAGCCTTTATTAGGACTGCAATCATGGTCGCAGTCCTCACAAAAACATAATTTCCCAGCCTATATTGAGACTGCAACAATGATCACAGTCGTCGCAAAATGCCCTAATTTTCAATTGATAAAGGGACTGCGACCATAATCGCAGTGTTCTAATAAAAGACTTGCAGTCCTCACAGAGGACTGCGATCATGAGTCACAATTCTCATATCAGCACTGTCATCACCAACAAACCCCCGTTCACCGACATCGAATGATCCCCAATACTTTTCAGATCTAAATACCACATCGGTCATAAAAACACAAACAAAACTCATCGCGAGTACGAACAAAAGAGATATGCAAAGAGGTCGATCACAAAAAAAAAAATTTGGTCCGGGGCCCACCCCTTGAGACCCCCGAAAGGGGGCTCCCGCGCCCCTTCCAACCCCTGCGGCGACCTGATCGCGTCGGTCAACCCCGAATTAGTCTACGTCCAATGTTGAGGGAAAGTCACGTCGAGGTGATAGAGAAGAATAAAAGAGGAAATAAAAATATATAAAGAAGTGGTCGTAGGAAGGAATCAATTTACGTTGACGTGGATGAGGCTATGGCAGAAAAAAATAAAGCATCAGTTTTTTTTTCTAGTTATGAAACAAAGTGGGTATTTGTAGCGAATTTTCCTTTCTAATATGTAATGTAGTTTATTTTAAATTCATAAGTTTGCAAACTGTAATATATAAATTTTCTATTGTAGGTTTCTAAACTACTAATTTGAAGTTCTGTTTAGATACAAATAAAGCAGCGTGTTTGGTTGCAAGGAAGTAGGCGGAAGTAAAGAAATGATGAAGTATAATTACTTACTTCTCTATCTATCCAAACACCGGAAAAGGAAATGAGAAAACCCTTTTTCCTTTTCTCTTTTCCCTTTTACACAATTACTTCCTCATTTCCATGTGTGGTCATGTAAATCCCATTTGTAATAAGTTGTAGCTAAAACAGTTAATCGTGTGGTCATGTAAATCTCACTTACATTTAATTACAATCTAATTTTATTTTTTTATAATTTTTATTTTAATATTATTTTGCGGTCAACTTTGTGGTCAACTTTTTCACTTTCACTTTCACATTACCATCCAAACACCGAAAAGACAACATTTTCCAAACCACACTTCGCAAAATTTCCAAACACCCAAAAACTCACTAATCAATTCTAAGGGAACTATTATTACTTCCTCACTTCCACTCCAAACCACGGCCCTAATCTAAACTAATTAATTTTTGTAAACTGTAGTTTCAACAATTTGATGTTATGTTTCGATGCAAGTAGAGTTGCCTCAAATTCTATTCTTCTTCTTTCATCTTTCGGATTTAAGGCAAATTTCGATTCGACTAGATTTTTCTAAAGCAGTTAGGCCTAAATTTTAGATTTACATAACTACATTTAATAACGGGAACGAATATTGCCACCTCAAGAAATGATAAAGCATCCACTAAAAATTTGCAAGCCTGCCATTATTTTTTGAACACGGCTACCCTCATGGAAAAGTCTAAATTTTCCTTCCCTCTTCTTTCTTCTCCTTCTTTTTCAGCGAACGACGCGAGCTTTCGCCAGCGCTCCCCCTCCTTCCCTGATGGTGCTCCTCCCTCTCCCTCCCCTTGCCGCTCACTCTCCCCGATCTCCCTCCCCCGGATCTCTGTTGTATAACAGAGATCCGGGGGAGGGGAGATCGGGGAGAGTGAGCGGCAAGGAGTGGGGAGGTTCAGGGGGGGAGGGAGGGGGAAGGGAGGTCGTCGAGGAGGGGGGCGGTGGGGTGACAGCGTCGACGAATGAGAAGGAGAGGAGGAGAAGAAAGGGGTAATTTCATCATTTGAAATTTGGGGGTGCTTTTATCAAACTAGTGGGCGCCTTAATCTGTTTGGTGCCTTTATCAGTTCCGTGGGTGACAATATTCGTTCCCTTTAATAATTGTTAGTGATAATCAAATAAACCTCAAGTTAGTTAGTTTGAATTAAGAAATTAACTATAAAAACTGTAGTTAGAAGGAACCTCCTGAACTAATCACTAGAATTGGAACATTTATATATTTTGATTATTTTTTTTGCTCCCGATCATAACTTTTCTTAATAGTTTACCTCTTTTTATTCATCTTATTTTTATCTTTTTTGTAGATTTATTAATTTAATAGGATAAATTTTTTCTTGTTTAATTTTTATGGAAATCTCTCCTCAGAAACTCATGCTCTCTTCTCTCAGCATGCACTCTCTTTCTCCAATTTTCTTTCTCTCGTGCTCTCCCAACTCTCTCCTCTCTCGATCCTTCTCTCTCTCACCCTTCCTCTCTCTTCCTCATACTCTCTCTCTCCACTCTCCTAACTCTCTCACTCTCTCTCAACACACTATCTTCCTCCTACTTTCTCTCGTGTTATCTCGACTCTGTGATACAGGAAGAGAAGCAAGAAAAAAATCATGTCAAAAGACTTAACCTGTTAACAGGTTTTATTTGGACTGTTGACAGACTTTTTTTGAGAATTGACAATTTACAGTCATGCCGATAGGGCCTTTCACCTGTTGACAGCCCTATTGCGTATCAAGGTGTTTGATAGATTAGGATTTTGTTTTTGGGCGTGATTCAGACTCCAATTGGTTTTCTGTTTTTTTATTTTTGAATTTAGATTATCTAGATAGGTTAGGAATCTTTAAAATCTTTTCTTTTCTTTTAAAAATAGGTTATATTTTTCAAGTAAGAGTAGTATCTTTTGTAAGCCTATAAAAGGCCATTGCATCTTTTATATTTGGTATTAAGTTTAATCAATAAAAATTGAGTTTATCTCTCCAAATTGCTCGTGGATTCGAGTTGCTATCTCTTGCCCATGGATTCGAGTAAATCACTCGTGAATTCGAGTGCCTTGTTCGTGGATCGAGCACAACTTCTATCTGAAAGTCTTCAAGGCTCATGGGCGCTAGAACGAGATCTAGCCGGCGTCATTCGTCTTTTTTGCTTCCCTCTGCGTCAATTAGTATCTGAGCTAGGTTAGATTTGTGTAAGAGGGAGAACAATCGCAAACAAAAGAGATTTGTTTCATTATATTTGCTATTCATCTCTTACATCATTCATACTTGTCAGTTTTCCTCTTTCAATCAAGAAGATAATTGAGCACATCAACTCTTATCTAGAGGAATATAGAGGAGAAGTTCTAGAGCTCTTAATTAGGAATCCAGCTCACTTCTTGATTTGATTAACCGTTTGCATTATTTATTTTATTGTTACATTTTTGTGTTAGATTATCATTACACATATTCACCCCCTCTAGGTGTACTTTCAAATCAAGTGCACATTCATCTAATTATTTTTTATCTGAGATTTTTCTTACCACTAATAAATTGTTATCAATTGCATGGTCATCATTTGAAATTATCTAAGTAGGAGACTTCAAATTTCATAGTGTCAAAGAAAAGTACACTTAAAATAGAAAAAGAGTAATTAAAAAAACAAACTATAAAAGTATAAATGCTTTTCTTCGGGTCCTTAATTGCCTCTAAGATCTGACGACAAGCAACAGTTGGTCTGTAATTTGAAATAATTCATAAAGTTCTATAGAAAATTTTCTACCAAATTCACAATAACCAAATGAAATTATTTAAGTGAAATTTAATCAAATTCTGTAAAAATATTCTGCTACAAAAACATATTTATTAAAACTACACTAAAAATGAAAAGAGGGGAAAATGAAAGAAAAGCATATAAAAAAAATTATAAACTTACATTTTTTTATTCTTCTACTTGAATATTTTTTTTTCTAATTTCAAATTTTTGTTTCTCTTTGGGTGAGAAAAGAAAATTATAGAAGATTATATAAAGGATGAACTATCTGAGAATTTGAATCTAATAAGTTTTACAATTAGAATTTGAAAAAAGGAAAATTTCTTTTCCTCGATTTGTCTAATTGTAAAAAAATAAAATTTTAGAATCGCATATGAAAGAAAAAAGATTGAGAGAATATAATTATGATTCAATTAGGAGGAGTAGGAGTCAGGCGTAGAGTAGTTAGTTTTATTTATTTTTTTCCTTTTTATCTTAGGATATTGAACAATAGGTGTTGGTAATTTTTTATATCACAAGATATCGAAAAAGAGTAGGAATTAATTAATTTTTTTGATTTTGTGACTGCATGATAGATTTTTTTTAATTGGAATTCTTCGTTTTTTAACCATGAGTTGGTTTGATTTAAAAATTATTTTTAACTGAGATTCTTTTTATCACTTAACGGTGAGAATTTGCTATAACATACCTCAATATGAAATATCTAATATGATATGGAATTCTTTTTAATTTTAGGTTTTCTTTTTCTTAATTAAAAAGATGAGGATTTTTTACGATAATCTAACGGTCTAAAATTGATCACGATGGAAACGCTATTGGTGCTTGTATAGGTAGTATAGATATGTGAGAGTTAACAAATCTGAGATCGGAATAGAGATCTAATTATCATTGTTGATTTATGAATAAGGACACAAAGTTTATTTGGGAAGGAGGATCCAAAAAACTTTTATGTTTCCACTCAAACTTTTTCTTTCAATTACAAATTTTCTCCTTTTCTTATTTCACTCTATTTTTTTCATAAGCAAATTACAATACAAATCGGACTCAAAATCAAACTTCTAAATCTACTCTATTACTTACTTTATTAAAGAAATGAGAAACTTCTAAACTAATCTTAATGCAATTACTACTTTTAAACTAAATTTTAGATACTCTTAAAATCTTAAATAAAATCAAACTTTGACTTTCTGACTTTCATGAGGATGTGAATTACAATTTACAACCTCCCTTAATTCAAATTCTTCATGAATCCTTGTCGCTTTTGATTTTCCATGGCAGTTAAGGTCCTTTTTCTGTGTGATCATTTGGCTGCTACTTATCCGATTGGATTTTTCTCTACAAGAACTTTGTGTTCTCTATGTTTGTGGTCGAATTTTTGCTTCAACCTCCTTTTGCCTTTTCAGTTGAGTTTGATATAATGGTAGAAACCCATTTGTATTGACTTCTTTTCTTGTAATTGAAATTCGAATTGGTAACTTCTTTTCTTTCAAAGAATTAACCAAATTCTAAATTTGGTTCTACTTGATGGCTTCCTTCCTTTTCACTTTGCAGACTTTTTCTTCGTTAGATGTTTTTTTTCAAATAAGGAGACTTCACAGAAATACAAGTAAAATTACATGATTGGATGTTGTCAGTATTCATGCTGGGTTTAGAAAATGTAAAATATCATGTTGTTGTCATTGTCGTTGAAAATCACCAACTCATTATTTATCATGTTGTAAAACATGCACTTGTCGTTATCGAATATAGTGAAATCCTCTTTCCATTACTTGCTCAAACTGATAAGATTTTCTATCAACTTTGACAGGTACATCACATTTTTAATGTTCTTTCCCTTTTTTGTTTTAACGATAACTTTTCTTTTTCCAAACACTTTGACTCAAAAGAGCGAGCCATCACATTGGATGGGGGGCGATCGCCCTCGCTAGATTTTCGGAATAAAGCCATGAATGAGTTTTGTTCCCCTCCTTTTCTTTGAAAATTAAATGTTATAGTTATCTAAATGAAATTAGCATCTGTCCAAATCAATTCTTAATTAATTGTAGGAGCTATCTAAATATAGTAATTATCCAATTAAGTAGCTATTTATAATCAGTATAAATTCAAATAAACTGTATAGGGCGATTCTTGTAATTAATCTCTTCTTTCAGTTGTAAGCATTTTATTCATAAAACTTTTTGACAATCATTTTCTATTGTTTGTTCCTATATTAAATTTTTGACGCTTGTGTTAGGAGTATTAGCAATAATAGATATATATAATACATATTTATTATTCCCCTTCAACTGTGACATTCTTGCAATGATTTTTTTTTTTTTTTTTTTTTTAACATAATGTTTAGCGAATAAGCATACGATTGACATAAGAACTTATAATTGTCCATGGATCTTATGAGAACTGCAACTAAGCGTCATGAGAACAGCCTCGTCATGAGAACTCCACGGTGGATCATCCCATAGATAATCCGAACCGTTCATCTTAATATACATACTCAAATTAAGCTAACAATGAAAAAAATCATGGGAATCTATGTCTTTTTACCCATACATTAAGTGATTTCACAAAACATTTTATATTAGCCATTAAAAAAAAAAAATTTGTTTGATGCGTAGTTAAAAAAAGCCGAAATTGTATGATTTTTTCATTGTTAGCTTAATTTGAATATGTAGATCACGAAACTTAGTTTGTAAACTGTTCTCGTGAGATCATATCCTTAGACTGATATCTTAGCCATATTATCTTATCAACCACCAGCCAAAACATCTACATCCAATATTAAAAAGTTCTGTCATACAATTTACATGCCCATCAGCCCAACCACCATAAATAATTTTAGACACTACAATCCTTCATTCAACTAAAAAAGCATCAGTAAGTTAGTTCCCTACCAAAAGATCAAAAAGAAAAGCACCATCTTCCCAAAATAAACCGCCAGCCGTTACTTCATTCAGCTACCTGCATCTACACACAATTCACCATAATAACTTCAACACCTTCAGCAGTCTGCATCCTGATTGGTCAAGCTTCAGCAGCCAAAGTAGGACTAACCTGTGCAGCTGACTGGTTAGGTTCTTGTCTCTGCAAGACAGCAACCACCACCTCTCCATCTTCATTGTTGTTGCTGTTAGTTGTTTCTTTCTGTGTGCCCTTCTCCCTGCTGCTCCTTTAATTCCAGCACGAGCAAATGTCTGCCATTGCTTTTTGGCAGATTCACTAACCAGAAAGTAATAGAAGCATTAATAGCATCAAAGAGAGTAGAACTTCAATGAAATTTCTGAGGGAAAAAAAATTCTGTTGTTTCTTTCTGCCCATGACAAATAACAGGCTGCTAATGCACTTGGATCCCATTCAACACTAAAATCCTATCAAACTCATTTCTGCCTACAATCAGTCCATAAGTGAAGAACATCCTTAGGATTGCTAAAAAATTTTAAGCTCATTCTTCAATCTATTCAGATATCCAGAGCATACGCACATTCAGTGACTAAATGTTGCAAAGTTTCAGGTTTATCACCACATAACCTTTAGTGCCAATTGTCAAGGAGTAAATTAGGCATTGTATTTGATTAAAGCTCTCACAACTTGCGAATTTTCTCAAAACGCAATTTACTCATCCATAGAGATTCTTTTTAAGACTATTCAACTTCAAGCTCAGTAACTTTAGAAAAGCTTAATCAGTACATGACTATAGTTATTTGTTTTAGTCTAAACACTCCTATCATGGAGCCTTGTCGTGTTCGAAACGTGTCGGACACACGTGTCGCATGTCCAACACGCGTGTCATGTGTATTTTTAAGAATTTATCACGTATCTACGTGTCGTGTCCATTTCAACATTGTCGTATATATGCAACATATGTTTTAGTTATGCATTATTTCTCAACGTAATCTCGAGCCCCACGCGAACTTTTACACCCATATGTTTCTAAATACAAACTATTAAAATTGATAAATAATGTAAATGGGGACCAGTATTACTAATTTCTTCAAATCTTGAAAATTAAACTTCATCTCTTACTTTATAAAGAAAGTATAATTAATTGAATAGCTAATTAATTATTTCAAATCCCAAATAAGATTTTCTTTACGCCTTTCCTTATTTTTCCTAAATGTATGCTTTCTCTGCTTTCCATTTACTCCTAGAGGGAAATGAAGAAGAAAAGAGGGGGGAAAAAAGAAAAGGAGAAAAACAACAAGAAAAATATATCCCTCTAAAAAATGGCTAAACATTATTTTTTTTTTTGATTTAAAATTTTCTTCTATTCTAGTATGATTGAGTCATTCCATACTGATTTTTTTGGATATTTTATATATTCTCAAATTTTTTCCAAAGTTTACTTTTAAAATTATTTCTATTAGCTAATTTTGTTCTAAGTTTATTATTTTACAAATTCTCGCTTTGTATATTGTTTGTTTCTTAGTTTTCAATTATATCTCGTCTTATATTTCAATTCAAAATAATCAAGAAAATTTATAAACCCTCACGGTTAAAAAGAGCATATCAATGCAAGGATCAACTCAACTCAACTCAAGGGATCGGAGGTGAGAGACGGCAGCTTGAGAGTATCAGGTAGAGTATAACCATTTTGTGTTGTAAGTAGAGAAATTTTATCATCAGTGAAGATAGAGCATTAGGAATGACGGTCGAGCCAAGGGAGATGTCTGCCACGGTCGTGTAAATAGAGAGGTCAGTTGTGAATTCCAGAGCTCTACGCCTAGCTCTATGAGTTATATCAATCATTAAGGATAAGTGATTGGCAGTCTCCCGTCGCACCGGATGAATGGCTGTGGCACAATACATGATCGGCGATGCTTTGTGGACGGGTGAGGATGTAGAGGAGGTTTGGGTTGAGGGGTAGGGAAGCCCAAACTAGCATGTCATAAGTGAGGTAGATGGGGGAGGAGAGTTGAGACTTGCAGTCATTGGGAGAGAAGTTTGGGTAGGCTAGGGTGATGATGGTCAGTGAGAGGGACGCCGAGGAGACGATGACGGTTAAAGTCGAGCAGTTAAGTGAAGGTGAAACGATGGTATAAGATGTTGGCAGAGAGACATTGATGGGAGGGGGACGTGATGGCACAACGGTGGGCTAAGATGCGAGAAAGAACAGGGTAGTGGTGGCGGAGGTGATGAAATAATTTGAGGGGAAGGCGGGTCAGGTTTGAGGAGATATGGGTCAGATTTCGGAGGAGGCAGGTCAGGCTGAGGAAGTGGCCCGAGCTAATAAGGGCTCCGACCCAAGAATGAAATTCAAATTAAATTCAAATTTGAACTAGAAAAGAAAAAGAATTATGACGAGGCTGGATAAGGATCTCGTGGACTATCGGGTCAAAAGGGACTGAGAACCGGTAGTTGTAAAGGGAGATCTCGAGGGCCTACATAGGTGGAGGCGACAAAGTGGTGGAGGGGAAGGGTGTCGTGTTGAGCAGGGCTGAGCGGTGGTACTTGGCATAGGGATTGATGTGACACAAGAGTATGGAGTGATCAAATCTCGAGCAGGCCAGCGCCAGCGTCGAGGGATTGAGATCCAAAGGAGGTGGCATGGGGGGATGGTGCACTGATTAGGGGTTGTGAAGGGGATGGAGGCAGAGAAAGCGGAGGGGGATGGAGTTGATTTGGGTGAGTGGTTGGTGGGTGAGAGGTGGCGGTGGGGGGAGGTGGCTGACGGTGGGGGGAGGTGGATGATAGGTGGCAGGGGCGGATGTGGAGGATTTTGTGGTGGTAGGTGGTGGCGGAGGAGAGAGGCAGATGATAGGTAGCAGGGGCGGATGTGGTAGAGAGGGTGGAGACAGAGGTGGGTGCTACGGGGGCTGAATGGGCAGCCATGAGGCCTTTTCCTATATCCGTTTGTCCAATGACTGACGATGATGGGAGGAGCGGCTGTGTTGAAGTGAATCGATGATGTCAACGGCGATAGGGTAGATAAGCCCGCCAACGTGGAGATCAATGGACTCAGAGATATTGCCGAGGTTGTGGCATTTGATTTACAAAACGACAACAACTGGATAATCGCGCAGCCACATTCGAGAGTGCACAACAGTAAAGCCTATGACTGCAGCTCTCAGATCAGCCAAGTTAAGGACATAAAGAGGCACCCTGATCAAAGCGATCCATGTCGGGGTGTTGAAGTAGTAGCAGATAGTGCGATGATACATCGTCCACATCGAGATTTTGAAGGAGAAAGTGGCAGCTCAATGAAGTTCATGCCTCGCCATTGCCGCCATACAAGTTTCATCGGAAAACTATATAAGGAACTTCGATGAGGATATCCGACAAGGGTTCCAGTACCAAACTAGTTGTCATAGCGAGGCGAGGTCATCAGCCACCTCTGAAGCGGAGGGATGGCCATCGGTGACTTTGAGCATTGCCCTATACTGAAGAACGATATGTTCATTAAGAATCGACACCAACTGTAATGGGATGACCACCGAATGATTAGCAGGGATTTTGAAAGGTAGATGAGTGGCATTGATGCTGAAGAAAGAGTTTGAGGGTGGTGACAACCATGGTGGTGGACTAGGGCTGGTATTGGGGTGGTGAGTATAGCGATGTCGGATTTGGTGGCGGGTATTGTGGTGGTTGATTGGAGTATAGTCGAGATCGTCAAGATCGGTGGTTTGTTGGTGGAGGGGAGGGGGAGGGAGTGCAGTGGTGGTGAGATTAATGGAAGGCTGGGGAGAGGAGGTAATTGTTATGAGAGGGGGCGTTTTGTTGTGGTGGAGATGCTTGTTGGTGTTGGGTCGCTAGGCGGCTACAGGGAGGGGAATGGGGGAGGCAGTGGGGGCATATGAATGAGAGGTGCCCAATGCTATTGCAGATGAGGCACATTCTGACATTTCCGCAAGAGGCAGCGAAGTGCCCTCTTTCGCCGCAGCGATAACAGCGAATAATGGCGAGGTTGGGGTGTCAATAAGGCGGAGAGGGAGGTGTTGGACTGTTCTGCCGTGGTGTGGGGTTTGGATTCTGGGGCCACCGCTATCTCCTTTGAACTCGCTACCATCCTTCTTCGCCAGGTTTGAGAGGGACCATGGAGATCGATCTCGAGGCCTGACCACTAAAGCCCATCTTCGGGTTCCCTGTCAAGGCTGGGGTGTAACTAGCCTTTGACAGTCATCATGCTAACGCTGCTCTTCCCGGCCATCGTGACGGTGTAAGAACTTCAAACTCTCTCTCCCTCTCTCTCATCCTCTCGATGTATGTCTTCACACTTTTTCCTTATCTTGACAGTAAAAAGTAAAAAAATAATAACAGTTCAAAGTTTCAAACTGGAAACAATGTCACTCTATAGAGTAGCAAATAATTGAAATAGTGGTGGAAGTTCCATTTTTTACTTACATAAGTGAAGATAAGCTATCCCAATTGACATATATCGAATGTCATTTCAAAACTCATAAAACTAACAGAGTACCTTGCCAGCTCAATTATGTCCATGTATCTAAAGTGAAGATGTGTCTTATTAGATAATTCCAGGAAGAATGATCTCTAGATGTATTGAGCACTTAATGCATGATTGCTGGGCATGGGAAGATGTCATCTTCATCTTAATGTAGGTGCTTCAGAGAATGGATATTCATTTTATCAAGTATATGTTACATATTTATTGGAATAATTGGTTATTTGTTTAACATTATATATAATTAGACGCATTAGAGATTGAGCAGTTATTTTTCGCTACAATTATTTATCCATCCTCCCTAAGATTTGCTGAAAGTAAGCTCCTACAAAATGGTGTATGGTTGCACTGATAACCAAAAGCAACATTGCCAAGTAATCCAACTTGCCATCCTGATTATGCACACTGGGATTCTACTTGTTTCAGCATATGCTTTCTCCTAAATAATAAATTGCAAAAGAAGAGCTGCTTTAGTTTTTTATGACCAGTATCAATCGTCGGTATGCCATGTTCCATAGTGAATGGTCGCAGCATGTCACATATACAGTCACATACTCGGAAAATGAGAAAAGGAAGCGAAATAAGGGAAGGAGAAAAAAGAAGAGAGAGAAAATGAAGAGGCAAAGGAAGAAGAGGAAGATGGGAAAGAAGAGAAAGAAAAGAAAACCTTGAGCGCTCGAACCTTTTTTGCTGAAGTTCATAATTATGTAAATAATGGTGTCAGAAATTAAAAATAAAAGTTAAACAATCCAATTAAGATCAATATAGAAAACTAATACATATTGTGTGAAAACTCTAAAAATCTTGAAAAGGGCTCAAGTGCCCTAATAAATACAGCTCTAGCTAAAGGTCGGGTTTGGAGGGGGCCATTTCAACTTCCCCTTCAATGCGATTGCGGTTAGGACACAAGGGTTCTTCCGAACAAGTGGATCACAATTAGCTCATTATTGGTGCGGTAAAGGAGGGTTAGGGAACCTTAGACCATGATGGATTTCATGAATTGAGAAATGATGAGGTCATAACTTGGTGATAATGATGATTGTTCTTGTACACCAATTATTTCTGAATTCTTATCATTGTTGATGTGGCCAAGGAGGGTTAGGGCACCTTGGAACATAATGGATTTCACAAACTGAGCAATGACAAGGTCATAGCTTGATGATTATGATGAGTGTTCTTGTTCACCAATTATTTCTGAATTCACAACCATGACAAATCAGAAGGGGGTTGTGCTCAGTCTCAAGAAAAGGTGGTTGGTGCATAAGTGATGTGAACTACAAAATGCTATTGACTATTGTTTGAGAAAGCACTAGACAGTTTAGGTGAACTATTTGTGTTATTAGTCATGGGATATACAATGTCATGTGTATAAGAGGCCTTAGCGGGCTTCTTACAATAATGTTTTGGTTTAGTCATCAGTCAAGGGCTAGCCATCAGAGTATAGCATTACTTGATGATGCTAGAATAGAAGAAGTCTTTGAAGATTTGTCATGAGAAATTGAATGTTTTCTTCACAACATGTATCCTCTCTCTATGTGTGTAGATAGGTAATCTCCATAGAGGAAACTAGTTTCTTCTTGCTATTTAGTTTTCTGATTTTGCCGTGACAGACCCTGTTGCTTTCCATTAACCCATCTATCGTAACCAAAAGTAAGTTATGGCATCCATGTTGACATGAGATTCATATAATTAGAATTAAACATGCTGGTCATTAAATGTATTAAAAAAATAAGCAAGTTATTGGTTGATATGTTACTTCCTTAGCGACAAATTGAGTCATTGTCTTATTGGGGGCCTGACCCCTTGACGACATACTGTTACCTTTCACACACATAGAGAGAAGATACATGTTATTGAAATAAAAAATAAAAAAAACCTTCAATTGGTCATCACCATCCATCTTGAAATACTTATTTTATTGAGAAAAGATGGCAAGTGATAATTGAAAAGTAAGTACGAGGGCTTTTCTTAAAATCGATGGAGCACCTTATCGAAGTACCTAAGAACAGTATAACAAATGACAAGCAGCAGCAACAATCGGATTCAAGCCAAATCTTTGAGCAGGACAATGGATGATTCACGATGACTATAGTTTATCAATTCACCACGTTCCAAGGCATTTGGGTTTCATGTTTTAACGTGTTAAAGAAATTCAAATATCCAAAAAGCCATACACACAAGCTTGATATTTTGTTTGGTAGGGCGTAGAGACATAATCTTGCACATCACTAAGCAAGCATAGAAATTGACTTGGAAGAAAGAGGAGGAACAAACCATCTGCTTCATGTTGCTGATAGTGTTGCCCCAAGGGGACATATTTTCTTGGCAGTGGCCCCAAGGAAGCTAATTGCGCCCGGTCCATCAATGAGTGCAACCTTATGATTTCCATTTCGGGATGAGGGCTCTCCAACTTGTCGATGATTATTCTAAAACTGCCATCCCCAACTAAGTCTGGACCTGTACATGGCTGAGCATTTTCAGGGTGTATGTATGCATCCATTTCTCTCAGCAAAGCATGGCAATGATCTCATAAGAAGTTCTCGGCTGAATCTCATTGCCTGTAGTAAAGAACCTAAACATTGAAGTGAAGCGGGATGTGAGTCCTCCGTCTCCACCTCATATCTTTTGTAAAAGCAGTTGTCTTCTTTCAATCTCTTGATGCAACTCCATACGCCCATAACTTCCTCCAGTTCTATTTCCTTCCTCTGATGGTATCCTTTAATTTTTCAACTTTGATATACTACCCTCCACCCCTTGATCTCTTCAGGTACCGTCTGGAACAACCACCGACACCAGTCATCTAAAACAATAATCGAACACTTGGGAATTAGACAGCAATTTGAATCGTCTGCTTGCAGTAATCTCCAAGATTGAATCTTTATGCATCAGAAGGGATTCCAAATCTCTGTCATAGAACTGATCCATTTTCACGATAAGCGAGTCCAGAGACAAGGGCTGACCGTCCTCTGTGCCTGACGACAACAATGGCTGACCATAGCGCCTCTCGATATCTGGATGAAAGCACAAGAAGAAGATAACATTCTGTTCGATTCAATTCAATTATGATAGAAAAAAAAACACAGAAGCAGCAACTAGCAACTGTATTGACTACCCTAAAAAAAAAATGCACTGTACTGACCTGACAGAGCCATCAACAAATGATCCAAAAAAAACTTCAATCTGATGCATCCTCTCCGTCG